>BPLR01006012.1:0-45345 GCA_021605095.1 Caerostris extrusa | reverse complement strand
GCTTGGTTCAAATAGCCAGGTTGTTTTTGTATCCGGGCCGCCAGCTCGAGAGCCTTCGCTGGTGTGTCGGGCCAAAATCGAAGAAGAAAAGTTTGGCGGCCCAAGATAAATTTTCTAAAATTTTTAAAAACAATATACAAGTATTACAATTTAAATATGTTAATGAGATGAATGAAATTGCGATTTCCATTTTAAAATTCTTACATTGAGGCTCGAAGTGAGATGTACTGATTCTAAGGAACAAGGCCAAATGCTCATCTGCAAGTGTATTTCTTAAATGATTCTAAGTTTCATAGTTCAAAACACTTGTTCACATGTATAAGATGAAGCAAACATAGCACTGATTTTCTGTGCGTGAGATATTAAATTTGGGAAACTTAGTTTCGATAATAATTTGTAAAATTCTAACTTCGACATATTTAGAAACAACTGCTTGAGATAATTGTTAGATTGCAACTCAATTAATTCAATCTGCAAATCCGACCCTCACAGCTTCACAATTTACGTTGAAAGGCATGGTTTTTAATGGCACTAAAATCTTGAAATCTGCGTTCGAACTCAAAATGCAGTTTTCAAGCTATCTTTATAATTCTTAAGCTTCTCTTTATTTACTGAGCGTATTGAATTTAACCTCGGGGAAATGGAGATAAAAATAATATTAAAAATAATAATTTTTTTAATAAAAAAAATAATATTTAGTCAAAGTAGAAAAGGAGATGGATGTATATATTATATAAATATATTTTCTTTTAAGTTGCCACTGACCGTCAAATTAAATTCTATCCGCGGGCCATAGTTTGCCCATTCCTGATATATATATAGAGAGATATGCGTGTGTGGGGAGATGGGTGGGGTTTGAAGTCCAAGTGACTACCGCCCTGGCGCACGGTGACAGAAGCTCCGGGTATGAACCTCGGCGGTGCATGGATAATTGTAGAGGTTCGAAATACTCTTTAAACCATAGGTCCCGGTATAATATGACTGCAAAGCTCTGGGAATAAGGCTGACAGAATAAAATAAAAAAAAAAAAAAAGAAATAAAAATCGAATACATACAAATGGCTTTTAACGAATTTACACAATTAAAAGGTGAAAGTGGAATTGAAAAATTCTTTTCAACAAATTCTCTTTGAACCCTGTAAAAAAAAAAAAAAAAAAAAAAAGTAGAAGAAAAGAAGAAGAAGGCATAAAATATTTTTTAAAAACGTACATTTTCTTTGCTGCTGATAATAGATTTGGTCTGAAATTTTATACTTCAAAAATTCTTCAGTAGAAATATGCCTGTTTAATAAACAACCAAGTTTAAACTTTAGTTTTTAAAAAAAAAAATCCGAGTAACAATACTCCCGCAACCCTCTAAGATCACGTTAGGCCGGGACAGAGTGGATTCGAACCACTATAAACTTCCATGGCTCTGCCGGGACTCGAAACCGAAATCTCTGGTTACAAGCGTCAGGGCGCTAGCCACTCAGGCGTCAGGTACCACCAGTGTTGAATAACACTGCTACTATAGTATAGTATAATGCAGATGCATACCTGCTATCAGTGATGGATTACTTTAGTTTGTTTATCCAGCAACCGTTGATTTCTAATATCAGGTGACTATACCATTGAAAGGACATCATTCTTGTAATAAAGTGACCTTTTGTAGTATATCAGAAAAAGGATAGTATATCAGAAAAAGGATAAAAAAAAGGATAATTGCGCAAGTGAGATCCTTCTCATGTCTGTCTTATAGATCAGAAAAATCTCACAGACAGTGTAGTCTATAATCATCTGATATACTATCCTTTTTCTGATATACTGCCAAAAGGTCACTTTATTACAAGAATGATGTCCTTTACAATCTATAGTCATAGATCTGTCTGGATAAAGTAATCTGATAGCAGGTATGCATCTGCATTAATCTACTATAGTAGCAGTGTTATTCAACACTGTGGTCTGGTGTCTATGAGATCCTAGATCTCATAGACAGTGTAGTCTATAATCTTTTTATTCAGCGTAGTATTTCGGCGCCATATTGAGAAGTCTATTGTAAACAGTACCAAGGGATGACTAATCGCATGTTAAAAGAGATGTATGAAATGCTGATTCTAGTACGATTAGTTCTGCGATCATATTGCGACAGTTTGAAAAGATGCATGTAATAGACTCCAAAAAGTGATAAGGTGGGAGACAGCAAGTCTATTGATAAGAGAATACAAAAGTTGTGACTCTGGATGATGTTTTCTCCAAATGGACGTCAATCCAAAGAAAAAAAGGGTTAGAATGTTTTCCGTAGGAGATACTCAATTTTCGTTGGAAATTATGAAGTGCTACACGAGGCACATCTATAGTTTAACTTCAGAAATATACCGACATTTAGCTCATAAATTCTGTTGGTTTCATTTTAGTATAAGTTTTACTGACAACTTAAAAATGCAACCTTCTTGAATAAAATCAAAAGGTATAAACATGGCATCATGAGAAATATTTCGAAAATTACTTTTTATTTGCTGTGACTAATCCTCAGAGTCCAGCAGCAGGGGGGGTCCAGCCCATGGACACCCCATGAACAGTTTACTTAGGGATGGAGGAAAAGGAACAGCTTCTGTTGTGATGAAAGCACCCTTAGGTTTGACTTAACTCCGAGTCGTTGCAGAAGGTTTGGTTTGTCGCTCTACGGTCATTTTCTGCACATTTTGGCTAATTAGACTGGGACCTATAGTTTAACGTGGAACATACCTGAACAAAAGACTAGAGCGCTATGCAATTGGCCATCAGGCCGCCCGTTGAAGAAGGAGGGCAGTCATCTTCTGATATTAAATATTTGTGATATTTCATTTCCCCATCTTCGTTTTTAATTGCCCATTTCCCTTTTTGATATCCCATTTTCCTTTAAATATCGCATTTTCCCTTTCCTTTTTGCCTTTCTAATAAATAGAGGTTTAAACGTAACTAGTTAATTATTATCTTATCTTTTATATATCATAATGAACGAATATTTAATTTTTTTAAATGAAGTTGCAAATAAGACTTTTTTTTATAAGCCACCTTATTTGCTGCTCATATTACTTTAGCTTTTAAATGTAATGTAAATTGCAAGAAGAAATGGTATATGAATATTTTTAAAAACGACTTAAAATATTTCCACTTTACCCTCATCAATAACGTATTTTAAAAGGTAATTTTTCAGAGGGGAAAAGAAATGACCTTTAACATACATTGAACTTGAAGATTAAATGACACTGCATACTGATAATAAAAAAACGCTTATCATTGTCAAAGATCATATTTATTGCGTTCATGACCTCAAATTTCCATCATTTTAGTAAAAATTTGGCATCTTTTACTGCCTTCCTTATCATTCAGTATTTTGAAATTAGATAATTCAATAATAAAATTCATATTATTTTTAAAGAATCTTTTGAATTTCGTGAAATAAACTTGTAATATAAAATATGTATGTACTTTAAATAACATAATTCGTATTATCTTAAAAACTAACAATCAAAGAAAATTCATTAAATTTGATGAATTTTGTGTAATTTAATTTTTTTTTTTTTTACTGAATCTATACTCGGATATGAGTTTTTACTTTCTAAAATAATATAGTTTAACTTTCCATTTTACAAAATGCCAGAAATTACTACGTATTAACGCAGATTTTAACTTCTAGAAATAAGAATCAAAAGGCAGTAGTTGTTTTTGTTGCAACCGGATTCCTGTATAATTTCAGTATTTTTTATTATCTTCCATATTAATTATTATTATTAAGATTTGACTTTAGTAAAATCAAGACTAATTAAATGATTATTTTAAACTTTACTAAAAAAATCTATCAAATAATAATTAATTTTCGAGTCAATTAAAATTTACATGATAGTTAAATTGAAGTAGTAATAAAATATAAATAGAATATTTCAATTTAAGTTTCCCTTTCTCAAAATACAAGAAAGCAGTCAAACGAATATGGAGACCTTAACAAATAGCTTAAATGTATGGGAAGAGGTAGGGGTAATGAATTTTTGTGGGGAAGGGGGTAGTTACAAGAATATCTTGCCACCAATTCAGAAGAAATTATTAAATGATAATTAAGGCTTAGTTCTTAAAAGAAAGAACGTTCCCCAATTCTTTTTAATTCTATAGTCCAATACAACCAAACTCGTTTGCATACATGCTTTCAGCATGAATTGTTATACATTTAAGAGTCCTCCGTAACAATTATAAAAATTAGACTCTAATAAAATCATAATTATTCAACTAAATCTCTTTTAATTTTATTAAACGATTTTTTTTTTTTTTTATAATACAAAGTTTGCCTGTACGCCATTGAAAATAAAATTTGTATAACTTCCATCCTCAATAAAACATAAAATAAAATAAAATTTAATTGATTGGACCGATATACAGATTACCCATAAAATTTAGAATTTAATATGAGATCCCAATATACAACAGCAATTTTTTAAAAAAAAGTTTTAATAAATAATATGCAGATAATAAATTATGTTCATCAGTTATCGTTAAAAACTGAAAAAAAAAAAGAAATAATATTTTTAAAATTTTTATAGATTTCCCAATTATTTTACAAAAAAGCACATGAAAGGAATTTATTAAAAAAGCACGTGAAAAAAATTAAAAATATTATTATAACAACTATAGGATTCCAAACGATTTTATTAAAAAGAACGCGAAAGATATTCAATAAAAAGCACACGAAAGAAATTTAAATAAACCAATAAGAAAGAAATTAATAAAACTAATAAGAAATTAATAGAACTAATAAGAAATTAATAAAGCTAAAGACTAGAATTAGATAAAAATAAAAACTAATTAGAAGACAAGAATTAAAAACTAATAAGAAATAAATTTTTTTTTTTTTTAAAACTATAGGTTTCCAAACAATTTTATTAAAAGGCACGTGAAAGATATTTAATAAAAAAACGCATGAAAGAAATTTAAATAAACAATAAGAATAGTTTATGAAAGAAATTTAAAAAAAAAAAAAAACTATAGTATTGTAAGCGATTTTATTAAAAAAGCACGTGATAGAAATTTAATAAAAAAGCACACGGAAGAAATTTAACTAAACCAATAAGAATAGTTTATGAAATAAATTTTAAAAAAAAAAAACTATAGTATTTATTGCAAGAGATTTTATTAAAAAAAAAGCACGTGATAGAAATTTAATAAAAAAGCACACGGAAGAAATTTAACTAAACCAATAAGAATAGTTTATGAAATAAATTTAAAAAAAACTATAGTATTTATTGCAAGAGATTTTATTAAAAAGCACGTGATAGAAATTTAATAAAAAGCGCACGGAAGAAATTTAAATAAACCAATAAGAATAGTTTATGAAAGAAATTTAAAAACAAACAAAATATAATATTGCAAGCGATTTTATTAAAACGCACGTGATAGAAATTTAAAAAAAAAAGTACATGAAAGAAATTTAAAAAAAAAACTATAATACTGCAGACGATTTTATTAAAAAGCACATGATAGAAATTTAATAAAAAAACACAATAAAATTTAAATAAACCAATAAGAATAGTTTATGAAAGAAATTAAAAAATAATAATAATAAATAAATCATTAAAAAATGTTAAAAATGGTCAAGAAAACAAACAAACAAACAAAAAAAAATTGATCAAAGACACAAAAACCCTGTTACCCAAAACAATACTCATCTTTTGAATTGGTAAAAAGTTAATATTTGGGTAGAATCATTGAGGAATGCCCGCATTTTTTTAAACGTTTTACTGAACCTGTTCCAAATTGTCATTGATGGTCATAAGGTTATACTTCTACAAAAAGAATACAGTTTGACCCTATCCCTCTCTTTTAGGCCGCGCAAACCCCTCTTCTAAACCCCAAATAATCGTGTTATAATGTAGAATTTAACCCTTGGGGGTTGAGAACGGAAAGCACAATAGTTCCTATTTTACTAGCCCCATGCAGCCAGACTTATGTCCATCATCTCACCATGGGCAGTTGCACTTTTCACTGTTCTCCGTGTCAATTGAGGGCAGCTGCGGTTTACGTGGCGTGTCAGTCACTCCCCCTTCTGTTCCTATTGTTCGAACCGTATAGCGTAAAAATAAGGGGTTTGGGTAATAATGTGCGATCTAGAAGGGGGGGGTTGTCTCAGGCAGTTGACCCGACTCGTTGCGGGTACATTTTGGTAACGGATGAGAAACTTATATGATGTGAAAGTATTGTTATGAGATGTAATTACTACAGGAAGGGGGGCAAAGGTGGGAATGATTCAACAGGTGATGTGTGTTGTGATACAGTGATTTGTAACTGACCCGGACTTTATTAGGGATGTCTAAATTACAGCGTGAATAGGGTTGTAACGGCAATATTACATTCCAATTTTGGGAGATATCGGTGAGTTTAAATGGAACACCAGGCATGTGTTACTGATTGATATTTAAAACTAAGTGGAATTGAATTGATGGCTTGGACATTAAGTATTATGAGTTATGTGGAATTGACGGTTTAGGTTTTACATATTGGATTGCATCAATTTTACTTATAAGCTTCAATATTTCAGTTTTTATTTCTAAAAATGACCATGAGGAATAGTGATTTTTTTAAATTCTACTTTATTTAATTAATTAGTTATTATTATTTTTTAGGATTGAACAAAACTCTTTTGTAAACTGCAGGCCAGTTGGATAGCACTCTGGCCTTTGGTGCCACAAACTTCAGATTCGAATCCTGGCAGTGGCATCAATGTTTGTGAGTAGTTCGGAATCCACGTTAAACTATGGGGCCCGGTCTATTTAGCCCAAACTATGTAAAAAGGACCATAGAGTGACAAACCAAAAAAATCTTAGTAAACTAATACTTTTTGCTTGTGTTTCTGAATTTTTTTAGATAAATCTTGATTTAATTTCTTTTTTTTTTTTTTTATTTAATTCTATTTTTAATAATGCTACGCGCCCTACCTACTTCAGAATGTCATTTCTGTGGGTTTTTGTTTAGTCATGCACTTCAGTGAATGAGGGGTTAATGCTAAATCTCTAATTAATGGTGCATTTGGGAACTATTTTACTGAAATGCAACTTTAAAATATTTTACATTCAATTATCTTTATCTCTCTCTCTCTCTTTTTTTTAATTTTAAATAGTTAGGAATTAAGTGTTCACAATTCTGAAGTTTTCAATGTAAAAACAATTAGCAAACTCAAAGAAATTTTGATCTACAAGCATATTTTATGTTTCAACTGTTGAAATAGAGAAAACAATATTTCTTTTGACATGATAATACAAAGTGCAATTGGGTTAAAATTCTGCGCTGCAAAAGTAGAAGTTAGATTGAGAAACGTGTCCTCCTTCGTGTAGGAAATAACCACTGTGAAACATGTTACTAATCCCCCTGGTGCAGGAAAGCCTACCCCAGTCCAATAGACCCAGTCGCAGGCGACTGGTCCATGGTTAAGGGTAATATGCAGCTTCACTTTAGCGAGGAACCACGAGGGCTGAAGACTGACTAAGCCTCAAGACAAAGCTATACGATCATATGAGACCGGGGTCTACGGTTTAAAGTGGATTCCGAACTAAAGTTTAAAGTGGATTCCGATTTAAAGTGTTTGCAGTGGAAAACATCCGTGGCACAACCAGGATTCTAACCTGAAACGTGTGGCACCGAGCGCCACACACGGCCATTCAGATCCACTGTAAAACCTTAATGATATACACTGAAGTGACAAAAGTCATGGGATACCTCTTAATATCGTGTCGGCCCTCCTTTCGCCCGGCGAAGTGCAGCAACTCGACGTGGCATGGACTCAACTAGTCGTTGGAAGTCTTCTGCAGGAATATTGAGCCATGCTGTCTCGATAGACGTCCATAATTGTGAAAGCGTTGATGGTGCAGGATTTTGGGCACGAACAGACCTCTCGATGATGTCCCATAAATGCTCGATGGGATTCATGTCGGGCGATCTAGGTGGCCAGATCATTCGTTGGAATTGTCCAGAAATGTTCTTCAAACCAATCGCGAACAGTTGTGGCCCGGTGACATGGCGCATTGTCATCCATAAAATCCCATCGTTGTTTGGGTACATGAAGTCCATGAATGGCTGCAAGTGATCTCCAAGTAGCTGAACATAAGCATTTCCTGTCAATGTTCGGTCCAGTCGCACCAGAGGACCAAGTCCATGCCATGAAAAAACAGCCCACACCATTACGGAGTCACTACCAGCTTGAACAGTGCCTTGCTGACAGTTTGGGTCCATGGCTTCGTGGGGTCTGCGCCACACTCGAACCCTACCATCAGCTCTTACCAACTGAAATCGTGACTCATCGGACCAGGCCACGGTTTTCCATTCATCTAGGGACCAACCGATATGCTCACGTGCCCACGAGAGTCGCTGCAAGCGATGTCGTTCTGTCAGTAAAGGCACTCGAGTCGGTCTTCTGCTGGAATAGCCCAAGAAAGCCAAATTTCTCCGCACAGTTCTAACAGACAAGTCCTTTGTCGTCCCACATTGATTTCTGCGGTTATTTGACGCAGTGTTGCTTGTCTGTTAGAATTTAAGACTCTTTGCAGACGTCGCCGGTCTCGGTCGTTAAGTGCAGGCTGTCGACCACTGCGCTGTCCATGGTGGGATGTTATGCCTGAAATGCCATACTCTCGGCACACTCTTGACACAGTGGATCTGAGAATGTTGAATTCCCTAACGATTTCCGAAATGGCATGACCCATGCGTCTAGCTCCAACTAACATTCCGCGTTCAGAGTCTGTTAATTCCCGTCGTGCGGTCATCATCACGTCAAAACCTCTTCACATGAATAACTTGAACAGAAATGAAAGCTCTGCTAAAGCACTGCGCATTTATACCTGTTCTACGCGATGCTACTGCCATCTGAAAATTTGCATATTGCTATCCCATGACTTTTGTCACTTCAGTGTATAAATATTATCATGAAGCTTGACCACTTAAGAAGTGGAAGTGAAAAGTTGAAGTGATCAATTGGTGATGTATCAAAATGCGAAGCCTCCATTGATTTTGATTGAATTGGACTTTATTGGGATTTTTAAATTACAATTAGAATTGGATTATACTAAGATATTTAATCCAAAATTACGAAATATTGGTAAGTAAAATATATATTCAAGTCATATATTATTAAATAATTTTGAATGCAACCCAAGTACTCTTAAAAATTTATTTATTTATTTATTTATTTTTGTCCTACGGGGTCGTTTTGTTAATAAGATGAAAGTCACAATGATTTTCTTGAAATAATATTTTTGAATGGGTAAATAAAACTGCAAAAATAAATGATATATTAAAAAATAATAATAACGAAGAAACGGCATGCAACAATAATATGTGTTTTTCTTCTTTTTTTAATACATTAAATAAGAATAAATATTGATTGTTTCTAATTGTATTATTAAAAAAAAAAAAAAAAAAAAGAATTATCTTGAAAGAACATTCAACAGTGGCGGAATATGGATAAGGCCACACTCTTTTGATTTTTAAATATTTTAATATATCATTTTTAGTTTGGGCATTGATGGTTTCAAAGTTATTTGAGCATTTTATGGCATACACTTTTATATTTTAAACTCTACAGGTACAATTATTATTGCGCAAATTTTCGCATTTTTCCAAATTTTTGCTATGCAACGAATGGTAACTATAAATGATAAAATATTCTTCTTCATTGGCGTAACAGCCCCATGGTGGGCCAAGGTCGTCTGTCTATTGGAGACAGAGGATAGGGATTTACAGACAGGAGATAGTATGTATAGATAGGATAGGGATTTAGAGACAGGATATATTATATATAGATAGGATAGGGATTTAGAGACAGGGAGACGTTTTTCTTTTTACTGGATAGGATTGTCAGCCCTACATTCTACAATCATATTAGATCGAGTCCTACGGTTTAAAATGGAGTCCGAATCATAACAAACATTCATGGCACCTCGGATTAACCCATTACAAATGTCCATCCGGGTGAACTTGAAATCTGTGGCATCGAGCAATAGCCACTAGACGAGGAATGGGCGAACTACGGCCCGCCAGAAGGTTCTATCCGGCCCGCGGATAGAATTTTAATTTGCCGGTTTGAGGCAATTTAAAAGAAATATATATTTATATATTATACATTCATCTCCTTTTCTACTTTGATTAAATATTATTTTTTTTAATATTATTATTTTTATATCATTTTCCCGAGGTTAAATTCAAAACCCTCAGTAAATGAAGAGAGGCTTAAGAATTATGAAGATAGTTTGAAAAAACTTCATTTTGAGTTCGAACGCAGATTTCAAGATTTCAGTGCCATTCAAACAGTATTGGATATTTTTACCATGCCTTTCAACGTAAATTGGGAAGCAGTGAGGTCAGATTTGTAGGTTGAATTAATTGAGTTGCAATCTAACAGTCATCTCAAGCAGTTGTCTCTAAATATGCCAAAGTTAGAGTTTTAATGGGTTCAAGAACGGGACTCGCTCACATCTGGAAGCGGCTGAAGAAGATATACGGGTTTCTTCCTCCTTTCCCTACACTAAAATTCTCGGAAAGAGAGTTAGCGAACGATACTCGCAACCCGCGCATTCAAATATGAACGGGGCATGAATTGTAAAGCCCCTTTGAAATTTGTCACAGCCTTTTAACTTTCTTCTAAGTCGTTCTAAAGGGCTATATTGATACCTTGAATTGTCTACTATCAGAAAGATGTAAAAATTTGCAGGATTCATGGGCCACATGCTTAATATAATTCCCATAAAAAAAAAATGAAACAATTATGATATATAAGAGAAAAATGCGCATTATTGGGAAAGAATCTCAATGAAGATAGAAAGGGAATCGGTATCTAAGAAGACATCAATCTTATTTGATGGTTTCGAGTGCAGCATTTTAACGTTTCGTTCTTCTGAAAACTTCTTCCAGTTCTATCACACGACCATTAGTAAAACTTCGAGTTACTTACCCTCTCTCAATGACTTTTGTAACACCTTGGCTTATACTAGACCTATAACGGTTTCAAGAAAAGGGCCACTTTCAGGTTCATGAGAACACTTTTTAAGTTTTTTGCAAACATTATATATATATACAGACCTCTATTTACTAAAAATGAAAATTAAGGATATAAATTAGATACACAAGTGCAGTTCACTCTAAGTTCTGAGATTTTCGGAGTTCTCGAGTCTAGAACAAATCTAAACATCTGATCTAAGGCAGACTTTAACTATCACACGGCGTGATTAACGAAGCTATAAGGATCTCAATTTGAAAACAGGCGGAAACTCCGACCTATTCAGTCACTTCAGAGAAAAAAAAAGAAAAAAAACAACACTTCTGGTCGACTCGTCGCAGATTTCTCCCTTCAAAAAAAAAAAAACAATTCCTATTAGGACAATCTGTCAAGACGGGTGGGGGTCAGCTTCTCTCACTTCTAATTGGAGTTGATATTTCTCAACTAGTGGTTAACACCACTTACGATGAAACAACTCATAATATATCGTATTCAATCTGTAGTTGTTTCGACCTGTGCAGGCCGCACAGCCATTCGCTAATTTCATGAGTCTCATTATCCATGACACTGAATAACTGCTATCAGATTTGAGTGACAGGTTGTTCTCATTATTACAAAATACTAATTGCCTGTAATATAACTACCCACAACACTACTTGCCTGATGTGAAATTTGAGTGATGGGTTTTTATTATGTACTTGTCAAAGAATATACATACCTCACCAATCACGATGGATCAACTCATGGTATATCAATTGGTTGATATTCAATTTGTAATTGTTTCGACCTGTGAAAGTCGCACAAAACATTCGCTGATTTCCTCATTATATATATTGAATATCTGCTATCAACTTTGAGTGACAAGTTGTTATCATTGTATAAAATACTAATTGCCTGTAATATAATTATCCACAATACTACTTGCCTGCTGTGAAATTTGAGTGATTGGTTTTTATTATGTATTTGTCAAAGAATATGCATTCCTCACCAATCACGATGGAACAACTCATTGTATAGCAATTGGCTGATATTCAATCTGTAATTGTTTCGAC
Source organism: Caerostris extrusa (assembly GCA_021605095.1). Lineage (NCBI taxonomy): Eukaryota > Metazoa > Arthropoda > Arachnida > Araneae > Araneidae > Caerostris > Caerostris extrusa. The sequence goes on along the minus strand of BPLR01006012.1, from coordinate 33,304 downwards.
CTGTGAAGGTCGCACAGCCATTCGCTAATTTTCTGAGCCTCGTTATCCATGACACTGAATAACTGCTATCAGATTTGAGTGACAGGTTGCATTCATTAGTACAAAACACTAATTGCATGTAATATAACTACTTTCAATAAAGCTCGTCTGCTGTCAAACTACTACATTCCTATATTACATTCCTCTCTCCTGGGAATGAAATACCAAAACTCTTCTCGTGAGAAAGATATGCTGCATTCTTCTGTCTTAGCAAAGCGCTTTGCCTGTATGTTTCGTCTACATGTGAAAGCAGGTCCATATGGCGTGCGATAACATGAATCTTCTCTATGAAAATCAGTTTATGATGTAAGCCACTTAATAATGTGTGAATGTTTGTTCAAATTTATTTTTAAAAATTTACTTTGTTTTTTTTTAACTAATGAAAATAACCAATAAAAATTAATATCGGAATATTTCATAGATAAATATTGAATAAAATGAATGCTTTTTTTGGTTGAAATGCATGAGTAAATTTAAAAATATTGCATAGAAGCTTTTAACATTGTATTTCACTTTAGCATTATTGTTATGAGGGCAGACAGTAGAAAAAAAATGCTTTTCTTTTGATAAGTTAAGCAAATAAGATGTAGGCTCATTGGCCTTAGATTTTTTTTTTTTTTCTCCGGATGGTATTGAACTTAAAGATTACATAAGTTTGCTCTTTAGACTGCAGTTTTTATATGATGTCATTATTATCAGTAACAGAAAAGTTTGTGTGTCACAGAATATCACATAAGAATTATGAAATTGAAGCAGACTAAAAATTATTCATTAAAAAAAAGAAGACTTTTAAAAATAGAAGAAAAAAAATAGTAATAATCAACAAGAACTACAGGGTTTTCTGAGAATATATGTATGTATACAATCATGAAAGGATAAGAAACATGTAGCATTATATAATATACAACAATATATATATATATATATATATATATATATAGATAGACAGACAGACAGACAGACAGACAGACAGACAGACAGACAGACAGATATTTTTATTTAATTGCAATGTAACTACAAAATGTATAAGTTTTTGATGCTAGATCTCTTGGTTGCTGGTTGAACGTCCAAGGAAACTCAATTCATGCCATATATTAGTAAACTTAGGAAATGAATAGCCCCTCAAGTTGGGAAACACTACTTTTACTACATCTTCCTATAAAAGACTTTTAATGGACATAATTCCCCACAGATTTCTTGAAAAAAATCTGTCAAAAACTCCGAAGGTTGATTTGTAGAGTATGCTCTACGAATTCCATATGCCTTCCACATATACAATCATGGCGTAAAACGGAGTATCACTTCGACGAGATTTATAAACTTTTGTTACCCATTTTTATGACTGTTGGCTATGTTCCCAGTTTCAAACTTTCATTTAAGTATGTATTGTTTCGATAATTAAATGAAAGTTTGAAACAGGGAACATAGCCAACAGTTTTAAAAAAACATGGGAATATGAAGGATAATGGAACATGATTTAGGTCTAGATCTATGATCGTAAGGGAACATGATTTAGGTCTAGATCTATGATCGTAAGGGAACATGATCTAGGTCTAGGTCTGTGATCTTAAGGGAACATGATCTAAGTCTAGTTTAATAAAAAAGTATTCACTTAAATATTATTATATTATTTTTTTTGTTTAATGTTTTCTAATTTATTATAAATTATGAAATAATGTTTTAGCTTAGATACCTACCTGTGTCATTTTTTAAAAAATTTTATTTTAACACTTATAAATTAATGCAATTCTACATACAAAATACTTTTTTTTTTCGTTTCGCTATATCATTCATTACACTTTATATACCTTCAGTTAGTATCAGTAGTTAGTTTATATACCTTCAGTCAGTTTATATACCTTTTCATATTTTCATTTGAATCTTCCTTTATTGGTATTTTATATTTGAAATAGATTTATATGTGTTGGGGTGCTGTAGGTTAATTGACGTCAAATATGTACCAACACCTCGGCATTGAAAACAATCACAGTAAACCCTATTTTGGCAAATGAATTTTATTCGTCTAACTCAGGGGTCTCCAAACTTTCCAGTCTTAGGGCCATACTATTTACTCCAGTAAGTACCAAGGGCCAAAACCGTTTTAATTTTTCTGCCATTATCTATACAATTACACAAATCTCATTAGCATTTTTTACAAGTGGATAGCCCGCGGTTTCCTACGCGTTAATTTAACTTTTCCGTTCCTGAGGGATTTTCTAGATAAAAATCATATGTTTGATTCAGGCTATATACATTCCAAACATCGATATACATACATATGCGATACTGTTTTCCCCAAATAACTACCGAGAAGTGACCTCAGGATATTCACTAGTTTATAATTTTAGTAGGATTCATTTCAGTTACTTGTTAGTTGTTATGTTTAAGTTAAATTTTCTGAGTATTATGCTTGTCATTACGCTTTACCTACCAAGTAAATAAAACCAAGTTATTATCCTTCTGTGTTTTTTATCCAACTTATTACAGCAACAATAAGCTATTCTCTGTCGCGGGGCGGATTGATGACACTGGCGGGCCGGATTTGGCCCGCGGGCCGTAGTTTGGAGACCCCTGGTCTAACTTATTGTTGCATGGAATTCTTATTACAAAGGCAACCCTTCTTGCCTGATTGCTGATTAGATAAATAGAGGTCATTCAAGGTGTCCTGACTTAGCATTCTTACTCGTTGAGTCGTATTTGCTGTTAGTCCGAGTTTGCTATGTAGAGGAAAATGGTTGAATAAACAAACGCTTATTTGTCGAAGTTATCTTCTTGGTGAATTTTTGTTGCACATATCACAGAAAATATTCAGAATATTTCAATAGTTGCTAATCACATTATTGCAAACTTAAATGTTTTCAGTAAATCCAAAAATACCATACAATTAAAATTTGTTTTAATTAAAAATAATTTGTTTTGTTTTGTTCTAAATTTTTTTTTTTTTTAATATAATAGGTTTTGTCCGTATATTAAATAAATTCACTTTTACAATGGAGAAATATACGGGAAAAATTGATATGGATTTTTAAGTAAAGAATTCGCGGCTTTTTGCTTAGTGCAATTGATGTTGCTTGCTTTAAAGCAGGGATGGGCAAACTACGGCCCCTCGGGCCAACTCCGGCCCGCCGGAAGGTTCTATCCGGCTTGCGGATAGAATTTTTTAATTTGCAGGTCTGAGGCAAATTAAAAGAAATATATATTATATATCCATCTCATTTTCTACTTTCATTAAATATTCTTTTTTTTTCCTTTTTTTTTTTAAAGGACTGATGAAAAAAGAATAAACGAAGAAAATTTTTTACTTTCTCTGTGTTTATTCTACAAAACATAAATCGACGGAAATAGCAAGCACATACAGCTTTCAATCGGTAAAGTGTTAAAGTTCTTTGTTAGTTGACGCCAACAAGCTTTATCTCTTTCTCGGGGAGCAGACATATGGGAATCCAATATAGGTGAATTAGATTTCACATATGGCCGACTGCGCATTTTAAACTCCAGCTAGCGGCTTTTTCTTTTGGCGCGAGTTCTAATATTATTGATTGCGTATGGAAAGATTGCGGACACATAGCATCATTGTGAATAGTGGTGAAATTATTAAAAGTGTAGCGTAGTTAGTGCTTTTGGGGTTATTCGTAAAATATATAAAAAATAATGTATATACTATTGGTTAATAATATTATAAATATGATGGTAATAATAAATGGTTATTAATATAATTATTTTAAAAATTTTAGAAAAAAATTATCTTGGCCCGCCAAACTTTTTTTCTTCGATTTTTGGCCCGCTACCGAAAAAGTTTGTCCCCTGCTTTAAAGCATTATCACGTAAATTTATATTGTGGTGCACAATATCAAGCAATTCATAGTTATTATAATTATGATAAACTTAATGAATTAAACTTATAATAAGTTTATCATGAAGACATCTTTCATTTTCGTATGCCTTCTTATGCTGAATGTAAAAGAATCAATTCCAATTTTCTTGCTGTAAATTTGCTCACTGTAAGTTATCATCATCAACATTGGCACGGCAGCCTCACCTTCAGCGAAAGCCGTCTGCCTACTGGCAGATTTCGAAACATGAGATGTTTTGTTTTTACAGGATAGGGATGTCAGCTCTATGCCCAATTCTCTACAGTCACATTAGACCTGGACCTACTGTCTAAAGTGTATTACAAACCACTACAAGCTTCCATGGTACCTCTGGGACTAGAACTCGAAAAACTTGTGGCACTTAGATCTAGTCACTCGGCTCACTGTAAATTATACCCAATATAAAAAATATTTGAATAAAAAAATTCTTTCAGTTAAAAAATTCACTCTTTCTTTAAATTATTTTTCTAAATTCAAAAATTTCTTCTGCTTTCGTGATACTGTATGCTCACAAAATTGTTTCGTACAATAGGGTTTTTAAGTTATAACTAACAGGGCCTGAATGGCCGAGTGTCTAGCGCTCTGGTACCACAGGTTTCGGGTGCGAGTCCCGGCGGTGCCATGGATGTTTGTAGTGGTTCGGAATCCACTTTAAACCGTTGGTCCCGGTCTAATACTATCGTAGCGCGTTGCGGGGGCATTATTACTCAACGTCCTGGGCTTATCTTCAAGTTACACGCGCCCCTGGGTAATGAAAAGTGAGCGACGTCTGTGCAGCGCTTGCCTTAAGGCATCCAAGACCAAGCTGTCTAAGTGTTTGCCAGCTGCATTAGAAAGAAACAAAAATTATAACTAACAGAATTATTTTTACAAAATTGGGGTTACACATACAACGATTTGCCTTATCAATAATTAGCATGAGACAACTTCTAAAACTGTTCTATTACATATAGTTTATTTTTGTTCTATTTTATAACATACAAATATTGATTTTATTGGATTTTCTATCCGTTTAAGGCTGATAAACTGGAGATACGTATGAAAAAATAATTTGTAATTACGTATTACCAGAATTACTAACTGTCTATTACTATCAATCTAACTATCTATAGCCGAGTAGCTAGCGCTCTGGCACTCGGCCCCACAGGTTTCGGGTTCGAATCCCGGAGGTGCCATGGATGTTTGTAGTGGTTCGGTATCCACTTTAAACCGTAGGTCCTTGTCTAAATAGGATCGTAGACGATTGTGGAGGTAGTGTTACTTGCGTCTGCAGTATATTTTCAAGCTACACGTGCCTCCTGGGCAGTGCTAAGTGAGTAACAGAGGTGCAGCCCTTGCTTATGGCATAAAGATTAACTGTCTCTGTATTGCCAGCTGCATTAGAGCAACTAACTATCTATTACGCACATAAGTGATTTGGAAAAATTTTTACTTAACAACAGACTGTTTCATTCATTAATAATTTATTGAACGCAAGTACTTATAGCAGAGGTGCTTATCGTTAATTATATAAGCACCTCTGCTGTAAATAAAATGTCATGGTTAATCTAGAAATTCAGTGAATTCTTTGTGGTGAGAGCCTAGTCATTAAAAGAATTTTTATCTTAATGTTCTAGCATTTTATTGCCATTTTTGGCATTATCAGTTATATAATTGTAAACATATCCACTGTACATTTAACTATTTACTGATTAAACAACAATTTATTTACAAAATATATCTCAAAACAAATTCAAATGTGGTAGCTAGTAATCAAAAATATTTACACGATTGTTCCTCAAATAATCTGAATCCACATATTTCAGTTAAATCTATAAACAAGAACGCTGTATGCATTTGTCATTATATCAGTGTGGCATAATATATGAACAAATTTACTGACCAAAATCTTTGTTTTCAAATGATTTTAGTCAACAAATTTAACCATATAAAATCCTAATCTGGCTAAAACTTAGTCAGTTTGACTTTAACAACGTATGTTAGCTGCCATGCACTTTACCTGAAAGATTAAGCTAAAACTTAGATTTGAGAAAACATTTTAATATCTTTTAAATTTGAGAAGCAAGTTGACAATTATTGTTAATTCTATAATGTTTAGTAAAAAATAATGAATTCGATTTGTGGAAGCACTTGAAAGGTTTTTAGAGGTGAACATTTTGAATCAGAAGATACAAATTATTTCTTCCATTATACAGGATGCTCATAAAGTCTTTTAACAATTTCAAAAATTTATTATAAAGGTAAATGTTAATACAGGTAAGTGAAAATTATTATAAAACGGGACTTGTATATTTATAAGGTTTTTTTAGTTCATTTAAATTGAATTAATTTTAATTTCGGCGATTCTTTCCTTTACGTTTGTATGAATAGCTAAAACCTAAATTATTATCCATTCCTTATTACTACAAATTACCCTGGTTCTGAATGGATCCACTTTTATACCGATGGCTCTGTATTTGATGGGAAATACCGAGCCATCTCAATTGTAAAGGATTTTTGAGGTATTCATATGCAGTTGGTCTTAATGCCTCTAATAATTTTTTGCCGTAAGGAATGCAATTTTAAACCTTCTTGGACTAACTACTACTAATCTTAATAAAGCAGTTATTTTTATTGACTCCTAAGCTGCAATCTTGGCAACTGTCTCCTATATAGTGATCTTCTAGTGATTGCTTCCTTGTTGAAAAGGCTGAGATAAATCTGTCCAATGCAATTGCTTCCGGCTGAGTGATTGTAACTCAGTGGATTCCCAGACATTGCGGGGCCGACCTCTTCGCCACAAAGGGTTGTAAGTTATCACAGCCACAATTTCCTTTATCCTTTCATGAATTTAGTTCTAGGGTAAAGAAGAAAATATACAGATCCTTTAAACAAACTTACAAACTCCTTTCAACTGATAAAACGTAGAACATACTTGTTTCATCATCCATCCCAATGGACTTGCCCCTGCAGTTTTTACAGCAAATTTAGAACCTCGACGGGACAGGATTTTCTTAATAAACACTTGCACTGCATTGGTGTAGCTACTAATGATGTCTGTCCTCTGTGCTCGTCAGGTGAAGCCATGGACTTTACATTTGGCAACATACACTGCACTTGATTTTATGACTTTTAACTCTAACAACTTTACCAAGACTAAATTTTATTGGGCTGCTAGAGTTTTTATGACGGATATCGCTACAGTTTGATGTAGAAAAAAAAAAAAAATGTTGTCAATCTTGCCCCAGCATTCCTATGGGAATATTTGAACACACATACATGCTATACGTTTAAATTAAATAGAAAGTGTGTTCAGGCATTTTGCATTTTGCAGCGTTTTCGAACATATTTATATGCATACAATCTGATAGCTCTTTTGTAAAAATATTATATTACGTCTTCAATTACAAAAGAGCTTTTCTTAAAATATCAAGACTGATTTTGTTTCATTCCACCTCTTCTATCCAATATCTTGGAATGCTGTTTATAAAAGCTGATTTTTAAAGCTCAAATGCTTAGTAATCCATACCAAAAATATTTAGGGACTCGGATAGGAGGACGCATTTAAATGTAGTAGCCTCAATTCTGGTTTCATTTCTTATATTCCTCTAATATTTTTTTTCTTTCTAATACAGCTGGCAAACACATAGACAGCTTGGTCTTGGATGCCTTAAGGCAAGCGCTGCACAGACGTTACTCACTTTGCATTACCCAGGGGGCGCGTATAACTTGAAGATAAGGCACGGACGCAGAGTAACAATGCCCCCGCGACGCTCTACGGCCCTATTAGACCGGGACCTACAGTTTAAAGTGGATTCCGAACCACTAACAAACATCCATGGCACCGCCGGGACTCGAACCCGAAACCTGTGGTACCGAGCGCCAGAGCGCTAGCCACTCGGCCCTTCAGGCCCCATATTCCCTAATATAGAGTAGTATATTTAGAGGTATGATTGTAGCTTTATTCTGATGGAATTTAATATAGTGAAGATTGCTTAGATCAGGGGTGGCCAACCCTCAGTCAGCCTTAAAAAATTTCCTGTCCGTGAGATTTATTAGGCTTTTACAAAATATATTTTATTTTATAATGGCCAAAGTAGTGAAAACCAATGTATTAAAAAAATATATATTATTTGTGCATTCATATATTAAAAAATTAACTGTCGAAATTATGAGAAATTATTTCCACTTGCCAAATAACTTTCATAGAATAATTTGCATATAAGCTTAAGTTGAGAAACGTGTTTTGGTGTTAAGCCTATACCAAATGGGAAAGAATCCCCTTCGCAAGCTCCTTAAAAACCGATGTGAAAACCCCTAAGAAAATTCGGGTTTTTTTTTTTTTTTTAATACATCAAATTAAATTCAAAATTATTATTTCGTTAGATATGACATAACACTTGAATGTATTTTCAGGGTGAAGAATTGAAGTTGAAAGTTGCAATTGATTTACTTTTTTATGTTGAATAAGAAAATATTGTATTAGATTTGAGATAGTGCTTTATGCCCTTTGCTGGATAAGCAATTCGACTCCCAAGTCACGAATCATTGTGAATTGTTTCGTGTTTAATATGAAATTTTCAATTTGGTTGGACAAAACATTAAAAGGATTTTGGTGGGATGAAAGATTGGTAAAAAGGGCCTGAGTGGCCGAGTGGATAGCAATCTGGCGCTCTGTACCACGGTTTCGATTCGAATCCCGGCGGTGCCATGGATGTTTGTTAGGGTTCGGAATCCACTTTAAACCGTAGATCCCAGTCTAACGAGAGAGCGTTGAGGGGTTATTGTTACTCCGCGTCCGTAGCTTATCTTCAAGCTACACGCACCTCCTGGGCAGTGCTAAGTGAGTAACGTCTGTGCAGCGCTTACCTTAAAGCATCCAAGACAACTGTCTAAGTGTTTGCCAGCTGCATTAGGAAAAAAATTAATTTTTACATTTGGATGGAGGAAACCTTAGAAGGATTTTGGTGAAAGTGGAGAAACTAACAAATTATTGTAAATTTCATTATGTTTAATACTAAATTAGTTATTTGATTTGATGAAGATGTTTTTTTGCACAATTTAATAATTTGTTTAAACAATTAAAAAAAAACAACAAAAAAAAAAAAAGATTGTGAAATTTTTTATTTATTTATTTATTTTTTTTATTTATTTTTTTTTTTTTTTGAGGATGGAAATATTTTATTTTTATATCATGTAATCAAAACAAATGGCAACAGATTTGGATGTGGTTTAAGATTTACTATCTGTTCTTAGTATATTCGTATAGATTTTATACCACAAAGATTGTAATTTAATACTTTTATTAATACTAATTTTTCATAGAATTATAGTTACTGTCTTGAAAAAGAGATAAGACTTTTATAAATTTCATTAATTGGCAATTTCTTGCACTAAAAGCCTTGCATAATTTTACACATTGAGCATTTCATGAGAAAATTCCTTGCGATAAATAGCTGCAATTCATGTCTGATTAGATAGTACATTAAGTAGAGATTACACAGGAAGTCCTAGTGTGCCATTTCAATGCTCTTATTTTCTCAGCCCTATCAGATATTGCTTAATTAGAAGAAATTTGTTGAAGATAATGAACTCACAAATCAGTTACTAAGCAAGTACATGTGTTTGCGAAAATTATCAAGTCAAATTCTCACACAAAGCGTGACAGTCAATAACCTCAAATAATTGCGTAAACCCTTATCGCTTGTTTTCTCAGATTTACATGCTTGTTATAACAACCAATAAGGATTGTTGCACAAGCAAATATTTCATATTCAGCGTCTAAATAAATTGTATATTGTTTTTTATAGGTCAATAGAGAATTTTTAAATTTTCAGAGGTTTTTTTTTTTTTTTAAATTTTTAATTTATTTTATTTCTGGAACTCAAATTGTTTTGGTTTTGTAGCTCTACAGTCATTTGTTTTGCAAACTTTAGGCTAATTTGACCGGGATATACAGTTTAAAGTGGATTCCGAACCCCTAACGAACATCCATGCAACTGCCAAGATTCGAACCCGAAGCCTGTGGTACCAAAGACCAGAGGGCTAGCCAACTGGCCACCAGGAAGCCCTCACATTGTTTTACATAATATAAAATAGTTCCCCAAACAGCTCTTCATGCACCATTAATTAAAGATTTAGCATTAACCTCATTCACCGAAGTACATTAACTAAAGAAAACACAAGCAAAAAGTATTAGTTTACCAAGATTTGATTTAGTTTGTCGCTCTATGGTAATTTTTTGCACACTTAGGGCTAATTAGACCCACAGATACAGTTAACGTTTATTACAGTTTAAAGTGGATTTTCCGAACCCCTAAAAACATCCATGCAACTGCCCAAGATTCGAACCTGAAGCCTGTGGTACCAAAGACCAGAGCGCTAGCCAACTGGCCACCAGGAAGCCCTCACATTGTTTTACATAATATAAAATAGTTCCCCAAACAGCTCTTCATGCACCATTAATTAGAGATTTAGCATTAACCTCATTCACCGAAGTACATTAACTAAAGAAAACACAAGCAAAAAAGTATTAGCTTACCAAGATTTGATTTAGTTTGTCGCTCTATGGTAATTTTTGCACACTTAGGGCTAATTAGACCCACAGATACAGTTAACGTTTATTACAGTTTAAAGTGGATTTTCCGAACCCCTAAAAACATCCATGCAACTGCCCAAGATTCGAACCTGAAGCCTGTGGTACCAAAGACCAGAGCGCTAGCCAACTGGCCACCAGGAAGCCCACACATTGTTTTACTTAACATTGAAAAGGTCAAGAATTTACGAATAGTTTTTTCGAAAAGCCATCGGTTTATTTTTCTGAGGGTGTTTTTAAACTGAATTTAAATGGCGATTATTGAAGAGGGTTATTATTACATGTAATTAAATTTCAATGTAAATATTATGTATTTAATCAATATGTAATCAATGTATTATTATTACAATGGGATGATTTATTTTTGAATTCATATTGTTTTGCTTTGGTTAGTCGCTCTATGGTCATTTTTTGCACATTTAGGCTAATTGGACAGATACCTACATTTCAACGTGGATACCGAACCACTAAGAAAACCGTGCCATAGTACCAAGGGCCAGAGCGCTAGCCATTTGGCCATCAGGCAGCCATCATATGAGAGAACTGCCTTTGAAAAATACAGGGTAACCTGTACTATCGGGCATCTAGTTCTATAACTCCAAAAGAATCCAACTTTGTAAATTGAAAGATGTAGAACAAGAGAGAGGATATAAAAAAAGCAAGATAAATGAAGAAGTATGTAGGTAGGTATCCATTGTAGTAGGTGGCCGTCGACAGAGCAAGTTTTTCCTATAGGCTAACTAGGCTTCAGCCTAGGACCTCAAGTTCAAGAGGGCCTACATTCAAATTGTTAGCAAAATTAGAGTTACACTATTCTAAAACAGTAAACACTACATCACTGAATCGAAAATAAGTAGAAATTCTGCACATATGGCTAATAAGCAAACATAAATAAAAGTTCCATTTTTGATTTAGTGTAAACTTAAAATTCATAATAATTCATACTTAAACTTTAAATGCGAATTATTATGAAATAATTTGTCTGAATTGAATTTGCTTAATCTTCAATGTATTTAATATATTAAATACATTGAATATTAAATAATTCAATTAATAGGATCATTCTTAATAATAGGATAATTTTAATAATAGGATTCTTAATTTAATAGGATCATTTTTATTGCATATTTTATTTTCGTAGTCAAAGATTTTTATTATTTGATTTTTGTTTCTTTGTAAATGTGTGTTATGTTTGATTAGTTATAGTTACAAGTACTATATATGGGTGCTGAGAATAAATGTCCAAATAAGTGTTCTCGACTTTTTATTTATTATCCCCATGCTACATTTTTTTATAAAGATTAGTACCAATCACAACATGTTTCATTTAACATATTGATATATATCCAGTAATGATGCATTTTATTATCTCTCATGTAATTTACAAACTTAAAAATGAGAAGTGAAAGGGCCTCATAAGTAAAAATAGCCTAAGGCCGCCATCTAAAGTCGGCCCTGGCCGCCGATAACTTTTATGGTAATTGTACAAATGTCTATATGCATATGAATATTTATATATAATATATATATATCCTGAAACAGAAGTTAGTTAAAAAGTCATCTGGTTGGCGCTGTGTGGCACAATGAGCAAAATTCAACATAAAAATGGCATCTCGGAATAAAAATTAAAAACTTCAACATCTCTTAGCTAATAATTAATGCATTATGTGACTGTGCACCTTGCGTTCTGTTCTGTACGAAAAGCCTGCCTGACGAAATGCTGCGCATGCACTACTGGCATCTGTACCATATGCTCCTTTGACTGTACGACTACAGCTGCTTCAACGTCTTCAACAACTTGTGGAGTGATAATTTTACGTAATATTTCAGGTTGAACTCATCGACCTGAAAGACCAGTAAACCATCAACCAACTCATCCACCTCTTTCTTTTCTGATCTTTTCAAATCGCGCCATCATGGCCTGTATTTTTTTTTTTTTTCAGACATTGTTCCACGGCGAGTTTAGCAACTTCTTATCCGTAGCAGAGCATTTCTGATGTTTTGTAGATTGCAACGCTCGTTCAAGCTTTATTAGCTTTATTAATAACACTCGTTAATTAATAACGCTTCTTAATAACGCTCAGCTTTATTAATAACTCTCGTTCAACTAAAGAAACAGTCATTGTGATAGTCGGAAACTTTTGAACGCAAATTTATTGCTTGCTTTATCTTTTTATACAGAGAGCTATTTTTACAACATACTCCCAACATTTATGCCCGTATTCAAATCTCCAGATTTTTCAATTCCTGCGTATCATTCCTGTACTTAAAGGTTGAAATTGACATTTTTATTACGTTAAATTTTCCTTATTCTCTCTAGCTCACATTTATAGACTAGTTTTTATTTTTAAAGATTCATTTAACACACCTGGAGTTGGTATATACAGGGTGTCCCAGCAAGACCAGATAAACCCTGCGCAGCCAGATTCAGTTGTTTGGAATACATAAAAAATGCGCAAAGAACTGTACTCTACGACCCATAGTTTTCGAAAAAAGGCGAGAGAAAACGTATGACGTCATATCCGGTTTATGAAAAACCTTTATTCGAAACATGAACATAAATATTTGCATAATTTTAAATAGGAAGATGTTCGAAATGTCCCCGCGCATATGGAGGCATGCATGCCTGCGTCGTGAAATGGTTGACTGTACACGTTCTAGCATCGCAGTGTCCACAAAAATTAAACGCACTATGGGGACGAGCAACTATTCATGTTTCGAATAAAGATTTTTTCCGTAAGCCGGATATGACGTCATACATTTTCTCTCGCATTTTCCTCGAAAACTATGGGCCTGATGGCTGAATGGCTAGTGCTCTGGAGTTCGGTACCACAGGTATCGGGTTCAAAATCCCGGCTTTTGCCCATGGGTGTTGTAGTGGTTCGAATCCACTTTAAACCGTAGGTCCCGGTCCTAATAGGATCGTAGAACGCTGCGGAGGCATTGTTACACCGCGTCCGTAGCTTAAGCAAGTGCAAAGTGAGTAACATCGGTGCAGCCCTTATGGTGAAGATCACGGTCTATTTGCCAGCTGCATTAGAAGAAGACTATGGGTCGTAGAGGTACAGTTCTTTGGGCATTTTTTATGTATTTCAGACAGTGACTCTGGCTGTGCAGATTTTATCCGGTCTTGCTGGGACACGCTGTAGTTCATATACCAAGTTTGATGTTATTCCTCTGACTGATCTCAGCTACAGATTGTTCTAAATAGGGAAGCTTTTATTATAACCATCCCGTATATATAAAATCTGTCTGAAGACCTTTCAGTATCAAAAATAGATTTTAAAAACATTTAGCAAAATTTTCATGTGCGTACTCAATCGTGATATTGAGAAAAAATTTTTTTTAAAAAGATTTCTATAAAAATAATCAGCTCGATGTTCGTTAAACCACCATAAACATACTTGCAAAAAAGGTGACTTTTTATTACGATTTTCATATAAATAATAATAAAAAAAAAAAAAATTAAGTCAATTCCTACTTAGGTCAACAAAGAAAAATTTTATTTACTTTTTATTAAATAATTACAATTATAAGAGAAATTTTTTCTCCCAAATAAATTAAAATTAATTAAATTTAATTAATGAATTAATATTTGAAAAAATTGTATTAATATCAGTGTCATCCACTACAAGTTTAAAAAAAAAAAAAGTATTTGAACTTGGGTGGATGAATAAAAAGTATTTTATGAACGATTGAAAATTTGAACAAGATATATATAGCGAGTGTGTGAACTAATAGTAGAAATTGAAAAATCATCCCTATCAGAAACAAAATATAATGATTTCTATTTATTGGCAGTTTCTTAATGACAGTCGACTTAAATGAAACCGTAACTTAAGTAATAATTTAGTTTAGGTATATTGTAAATCCAATACAAAATATCGTTTAAAAGAAAGAGATAAAACTGGTTTAAAAATTCTGCCAATGCATAAACAACAATGTGAAAAAAAAAAAAGATATAAACCATAATAATGACATTTTTTAAATTCCTCTATTAGCTCACACTCTCCCTATATATATATCTTGTTCAAATTTTCAATCGTTCATAAATACTTTTTATTCATCCACTCAAGTGCAAATAAATTTTTTTGAACTTGTAGTGGAGGACACTTGATGTTAAAATTTTTTCCAAATATTAATGCATTCATTAAATTTAATTAATTAATTTTAGGTTTTTTTAGATTTAAGTCGCATGTATCTACCAATAGATGGCGCCAGATAAACTTAAAAAAATGAAGGAAAATTATTTATACAGGACTTTCTGCAATATATTAAAAAAAAAAAGTAGGAATCGACTTTAATTTTTTTAATTTTTTTTTTTATATATTATTTGTTTTATCTAAATTCACTACCTTTTCTTGTATTGAAACATATTATCGACATTTGAATAACCAGTAGTTTACTTCGTTCGTTACTTCCGTTTGTGCACAAATCAGGACTGTCTGCTAAAACCTGTTTGGATTTCGTCGCGTAAACTTAATTTATTACATCTAGTAATAAAACTTTACCATTTTTTGCAAAGAATCAACTCAACCGAAGATAATTTAAATTTTATTATGCCATAATTTACTGCCATTATCAACTCTTCAACTTTTT
The DNA here is from genome assembly GCA_021605095.1 of Caerostris extrusa. NCBI lineage: Eukaryota > Metazoa > Arthropoda > Arachnida > Araneae > Araneidae > Caerostris > Caerostris extrusa. The sequence continues at coordinate 18,220 of BPLR01006012.1, read as the reverse complement.
TAGTAGAAAGTGTGGCACCAGACAGGGGAGGAAAGATACGTTCTTGTAATTTCCCGACAGTTTCCAAGATCTCTTTATCTTAATAGACATTGACAGTTTTGTTGTACAATCGATATAGCAAGTGACTTTGATCAACAAGATTAAAAATCGGTGCTTTAAAAGAATACAAGCAGAGGCACAGGCTCCTGCGACATAAATAAGTGCAACAAAAGTGGATTAACAGGTACTAGTAAATGATAATGCTAATCTCGCCGTAAGGAAGAAAAAAAGAATCTCCATTTGAGTCTAAGATATTGACAGTTTTATAGTACCGCAGATAGAGCAAGTAGATTTGAGCAACAAGATCAAAAGTCGGTGCTTTAAAAGAGTAGAAGCAGGGTAACAGACTCCTTTGACAGAAATACGTGCCATAAAAGGGATTAACTACTAGTAACTGAGATTACAAATGTTGTAAGGAACAAAGACGAATCTCCATTTGAATCTGTGGCCTGATGGCCGAGTGACTAGTACTGGCGCTCAGTGCCGTGGATGTTTGTAGTGGTTCGGAATGACTTTAAACCGTTGGTCTAAAATAGGGATGGGCAACAGACTCGGCCCGCCGGAAGGTTCTATCCGTTGATTAACGTATAGAATTTTAATTTGCCGGTCAAGAAATTGAAAGAAATATATATTTATAGTATATATTATACACTGAAAATTTCAAAAGTCATGGGATAAGATCTTAATATCGTGTCGGCCTTCCTTTAAAAGGCGAAAGGCAGCAACTCGACGTGGCATGGACTCAACAAGTCGTTGGAAGTCTTCTGCAGGAATATTAAGCCATGCTGTCTCGATAATTGTGAAAGCGTTGATGGTGCAGGATTTTGGGCACGAACAGACCTCTCGATGATGTCCCATAAATGCTCGATGGGATTCAAAAGTCGGGCGATCTAGGTGGCCAGATCATTCGTTGGAATTGTCTAGAATGTTCTTCAAACCAATCGCGAACAGTTGTGGCCCGGTGACATGGCGCATTGTCATCCATAAAAATCCCATCGTTGTTTGGGTACATGAAGTCCATGAATGGCTGCAAGTGATCTCCAAGTAGCTGAACATAAGCATTTCCAGTCAATGTTCGGTCCAGTCGCACCAGAGGACCAAGTCCATGCCATGAAAAACAGCCCACACCATAACTGGAGCCACCACCAGCTTGAACAGTGCCTTGCTGACAGTTTGGGTCCATGGCTTCGTGGGGTCTGCGCCACACTCGAACCCTACCATCAGCTTTAAAAACTGAAATCGTGACTCATCTTTGACCAGGTCACGGTTTTCCATTCATCTAGGGACCAACCGATATGCTCACGTGCCCACGAGAGTCGCTGCAAGCGATGTCGTTCTGTCAGTAAAGGCACTCGAGTCGGTCTTCTGCTGGAATAGCCCAAGAAAGCCAAATTTCTCCGCACAGTTCTAACAGACAAGTCCCTTTGTACGTCCCACATTGATTTCTGCGGTTATTTGACGCAGTGTTGCTTGTCTGTTAGAATTTACGACTCTTTGCAGACGTCGCCGGTCTCGGTCGTTAAGTGCAGGCGGTCGACCACTGCGCTGTCCATGGTGGGATGTTATGCCTGAAATTTCATACTCGGCACACTCTTGACACAGTGGATCTGGGAATGTTGAATTACAAACGATTTCCGAAATGGCATGACCCATGCGTCTAGCTCCAACTAACATTCCGCATTCAAAGTCCGTTAATTCCCGTCGTGGGTCATCATCACGTCAAAACCTCTTCACATGAATAACTTGAACAGAAATGAAAGCTCTGCCCGCACTGCGCATTTATACCTGTTCTACGCGATGCTACTGCCATCTGAAAATTTGCATATTGCTATCCCATGACTTTTGTCACTTCAGTGTATATCCATCTCTTTTTCTAGTTTAATTAAATATTTTTTTTTCTTCCTTTTTTTCAAAGAACTGATGATCTTTTTTACTTTCTCTATTTTTGTTTTGCGAAATATAAATCGACGGGAATAGCAAGCAGAGACAGCTTTCAATCGGTAAAGTGTGAAAAGCGGAAGTTCTTTATTAGTTATAGCTGTAGATTGGCGCCAACATGCGTTATCACTTTCTCGGGGAGCAGACATATGGAAATCCGATATAGGCGAATTAGACCTCACACCTGGCAGACTGCTAGTTTTAAACTCCAGCCAGCGAAAAAAAAATAATTTAAATTAATATTAAAATATTTAGAATTATTATTATTAATTTTTAAATTGTAATACTTGTATATTGTTTTTAAAATTTTAGAAAAATTTATTTTGGCCCGCCAACCTTTTTTTTTTTTTTTTTTTTCAATTTTTGGCCAACGACCGAAAACGTTTGCCCATCCCATATCTAATCTGACTATAGAGCGTTGGGCTGAACTATAGACTGACAACCCTACCTCGTAAAAAAAAGAAAAACATCCCCTGTCTCATAAACTGCCAGTAGGCAGATGGCCTTGGCCCACCATGGGGCTGTTGCGCTATTGATAATGATGTTGATTTGAGTCTATCCAGATTTAACGGTTGTTTTTACTTATTATATTTTTCGTTGAAGTACTAGTATGCTACTGAAAAATTGACTTTTTAGAAATAAGTAGAAGTAATATAATATTGAACACTATCCAAAAATTTTGCTACCGTGCCAGAAGTGTGAATACGGTGGTTGTGGAACGATATGGGCTTAATTTTAGGAAAAAAAAAGTCACGAAGAATCAATGCAGTGTGAGCTAGCGCATTCAGTGTTTTCGGTACCAATCAAGACTTGACGCATTTGAGGCCCAAAACATCTTTTAAAATGGAATTTTGAAATTCCAATATCATCTGCAAGATCTCTAATTGTAAATCGACGGTTTGCAAGCAACAAATCTTTAATTTTTTGAACGTGAGCTTCGTTGGCTCTTCGTCATCAACGCTTTCTCTGCCTTCTTTGAACTGTTTATACCACTTGTAAACATTTCTTTCCGATATAGGAATGCTCACCGAATGCAACATTCTTTGCTCAATTAATTCAGACATTTTAACAATCGCCGAAATCAGTTTTAGCCTCTCACAAAGCCAAGCGTAACTCAAACACGAACAAATATTTTGACGTCAAATCGCATACAGATGTCAAGAACAATGCCAGCGACCTAAAAAAAAAAAAAAAAGTTGAAATTCCATAAGCCCCGGAATTTTAAATTGAAAATTTGTCTTACTTTTGGGACACAGTAGTATCGTAAGTATCTTTTGATAATTAGAGTTAGTGAACTTGGATTATTCCTTGGATTTGGAACTTGGAAAAATCAGACTTTTCTAACTGCAAACTATTATAAAAGGTAATGCACATCTACATTAATTTCCTTAAATTCTGTTCTACAAATACAGATAACTGGTTTCTTTTCTGATTAATTGAAGCGTTTAATTACTATGCTGTATTATAGAAAATTAAATTCAGGTTGCTATGCAATGTGCAAGGTAAGCACGGCATACTTGCCGTGGGGCAGATTCCTGAACTGCCGCGCGCGCTAGACCTGGGGTTTTTTTGTTTGTTCTTTGACAAAAGTCTAGACGACTTACATATTAGAGGAATTCCAAAAGCAATCCTCTTTCAATGCTCATCAGCTCTAGGCAATAAATACTTTTCTCTAAATCTCCTTGAAATTTTCTTTGGAATCTTTAGAAAACCTTAAATAATCCCACTTTTTGTAGTGGCGAAGTTAAGAGCAATAAAAATTGTGATGTAGGAAATCAATACAAATAAATAATTTATTATAGGAGAATGAGATCTGAATCTGTAATATATTATAGCATAATGATCTTCATTGGCAGCATTTTTTAATAAAAATCCTCACAATTTAATAATTAGATCAATGGATTTAATAAATGATTCCACCATTGACATAACAAAATTTATCTGAAATTTATTATGATATTTATAGTTTTCATGAATTTATATTTGATTCAACTCAAGTATTTCCGTACTTTAGATATTCACTTAAATCAATCACAAACCTAAAATCAATATATTAGTTATTACTATATCACGTAATTATAGTTTGATACGCCATTTTTGAAAATTTTTATTGTATAAATTTAGTTATGTGTATATTTTTCGATTTTCTCTTATGAGACAAATGTAAGTAAGTTTTTTTATATATAAGTAGAAGTTGTTTTCTTTATTAATCATCCTTTCCAAAAAAATTTCTCATCAACGAAGGAAACTGCATGTTGTTATGTTATTTAAACAACTGGACTGTTAAAATTATGTAATATACTTTTGTTGGGGCCAGCTGTTAAATTATTTGTTAATATTGTTTATTGAGTTAAAAAATTTCCATGTTAAAGACTTAAAATATATTCTGATTTATTTTATGTATCGAACATATAATAGAGTGTTTTTTTTTTTTTTTGTTAAACATAAGAATTAAAAAACAATTTTTACGAAGTTAAATAAAAGAAAATTTGCTTAGAGTTCGATAAACAGTTTGGCAAACCTGATTGTCACATTTCTTTGTTTAAATCAAAAATGAAACATTTGCTTGAATATTCGTCCATGATGCGAATATTTGGTAAACTAGCATAGAGTGTTGTAGTGGTATTGCCAATAGGTTTGTCTTAATTAAAAATACAAAGGTAAGGAATGGTGTCGAGTTTAAGTCATAAACCAGTGGCAGTCAGCTTAAAGCCATAAACCAGTGGGCAGGTATGCGAGCGCCAATAAAAGCATGTATCAAAACAACATAAAATCAATGATACATTTTTGTCATGTTTCAAATATTTATGAAGGTAATTCATAACATTCGTTCAATAAAATACGGAAATATAAAATCAACTCCCCGGCGCTACAGTCCATGTTGGACCATGGTCGTCCGCCTACTGGCAGATTCCGAAACAGGAAATGTTGTCTTTTGTCATTCTACGCCCAACGCTCTACACTCATACTACTGTGTCCAAAACGTAAGACCAGTTTTCAATTTAAATTTACCTTGCACACGGTGTTCAAATTTTTTTTTTCTTTTTAGGTTGCTGGCACTGTCCTTGACATCTGTGTGAAATTTGGCGTTGAAATATTCATTAGTGCTGGAGTTACGCTTGGTTTTGTGAGATGCTAAAACTGATTCTGGCGACTTTTGAAATGTCTCCTCAATCGACTAAAAACGGTGTCCCCGGAGTGGTCTTTTGAGTTTAGGGAATAGCCAGAAGTAGCACGATGCTAAATGTGAATATAGTGGTTGTGGAAATATATGGGTTTCATTTTCTGCGAAAAAGTGACGAATAATCAATGCAGTGTGAGCTGGCGCATTCAGTGTTTTCAGTACCAATCAAGATTTGACGCGTTTGACGACCAAAACATCTTTAAAAATGGAATTTTGAAATTCCAACATCCTCAGCAATTGTAAATATAGCATTTAATTGTAAATATACGGTTTGCAAGCACCAAATCTTTAATTTTGTTGGGACGTGAGCTTCGTCGGTTGAGGTTGATGGTCGAACTCTTCGTCTTCAACGCGTTCTCTGACTTCTTTGAACTGTTTATACCACTTGTAAATTTCCGATATAGAAATACTCACCGAATGTCTTCTGCATCATTCTATACGTTTCTGCAAACAAAATATAACTCAAGATCTTGCTCAATTAATTCGGACATTTAAAAAATCGCCGGAATCAGTTTTTAGCATCTCACAAAATCAAGAGTAACTCAAACACTAATGAATATTTTGACGTCAAATTTCACAAATATGTGAAGGACAGTGCCAACAACCTAATAAAGAAAAAAATTGAAATATCATATGCCCGAGAAATTTAAATAGAAAATTGGTCTTACTTTTTGGACACGGTAGTATTAGCCAAGGACTTATGATTTAAAGTGGATTCCGAACCACTACAAACATCCATGGCACTCGAACCCGAAACTACCAATTGAAATTGAAATTAAAATTGATTTAATGTTTCACCTACTTTAATGAAGTTGTAAAATTGATCTCTTTTAGGAAATAGAAGTCTTTGAATGCCTTCTCTCCGTTTCTAAGTGTTATAAATCAAAAACGCAAATTTCAAATTGAATTTTTAATAAAATAATTTACACACTTTCATTTTTAAAACTTTTGCTAATCAGAAAATAAATTTGCTGTTTTCGCGTGTACAAATACCTTTTACGTCTTCAAATTTACTTCCTTTTTGTTTTGTTTTTTTAATAAAAATGTATAAATATTTTGATAATTAATTTAAATTTACGAATTCAAATTGTTTTTTTAAATTTCTGATTATTACTTCTACGAAATATGCCTTCTATTAAATAATAGTCGAGGTTTTTTTTCCAACATTTTAAATTGGAAATATGCAAATATTTTATACAATCTCCGCATATAAATGTAAGATAAAAACAAAAATCTGAATAAAACCATGATAAAAAAAAAATATTTACTGAATATATTCCTTGAAAATAAGGCAAATTAAAGTGCATAAAAATAAACAGTCTGAATTATATCTGAATTAATTTCAGTAATAAAAAAAATGGAAATTTTTTATTAAATATTATTAGATTCTGATAAAAAATCATTTAAAACACAATTTCAACAATTTGTATTCATCGTAGTTAAAAAAATGAAAATATCCCTTTTAATTGTATATATATATATATATATTATATCTTTAAAGGGAATCTATTCTATATAAAGGGAAATATCGCAATGATTTTTATTTTTTTGTCCTACTGGAAAACGTTTTAAATTCTTATCAACAATTTCATTTCTAGTTTTTTTTTTTTTATACTTCGATCATTTTATTTCGTAAAAGTTCGGCTAACTTTCGGCTATCATCTTAAGTTTCCTACTTTATTTCCAAAAGATTTATTTATTCCTCTGTATCATTGAAGTATGTATCATATGCAAATATACATCCAGAACAAAGATGCTTACAAATTATATTCAGTGGCAGAAATTCTAAAGTTTTAACATATAATATACGAATTACAGGCGGAAGTTACGGTATACAACAGTTGTTAAGTAAAACTTAAATGTATATAAAATTATGTATCCTTTTTTTTTAAAGAAGAGGGCACCAAATGGCTGTTTTACATAAAAGAGTTGATAGTCCTTCTTACTGCATTAGTTTAAATCATTCTTGTTTATTTCAAATCAAGAGTTTGACCGATTTCTTAGTTCTTCTCAAAAGTTTGTTAGATCTCTTTCACTACATATATTCATTCCTCTAGCTTTAAGTCAGTTGACAAACTATATTTAGAAAAGGAACTCGAAAATTTCTCTGTCTGTACTCTAAAAAGACAACATCAGAAAGATGGGATCCACCGAATTAAAACTTGGCAAACGAGCACTGAAACAAGATTCCACTCAACATGCAAACGTCCAGAACCGAAACATCTCTTCGCAATCAGACTAATTCCATCCTTCTCTATACCTTTCCCATCATAAGAAAATTAGCGATGCTTGTTGAAGCACACGTCCTCCGAGCTCTCCCGAACACCCCCAAATGAAGTGAAGTGAAATGCACAGCTCGTTAAGGTGGAATGTCTGAAAATGTCCGTAAATTTATCTTCCACAATAGACTCCCCCAGCTAAAGGGTCGAAACTTTCATTATTAGTATTCAAGTACTGTGTGTCGAAAGTTAATTTTTGCTGCATTTGTCAAAACACTGATTGCGGATCCTTGAAGAATCTGGGGCGCATGCGCTCGGGTGTGTGGAATAGGTTTCGTCGGTTGATTAATGGAGGGGAATTTTATGGGGAATTTGTGAAATATTTCTTCCCTTTCAATCGTTTGTTACATACGTAAAACTTATGTTTTAGTGTGCATGTTATTTGGCCAAAAATATATACGTTGAGAAATATATACATTAATATAATAAATAGAATAAATGCCTAAATGCCTAAATACCTCATCTGTAGAAATTAAAAGACATTTTTTTTTTTTTCAATCTAAATATAAATAATTGCAATTAAAAAAATTTCTTCTAAGACTGCATTTTTTACAAGCTGTTATTTACATTTTGTTTATTCTTTTCGTTAAATATAACGTCATTAAATAAGTTCCTATAATCACCTAAAAAGTAAGGAAAAAAAAAAGGATAAATATAATTTTGTTATTAATCAACAAATAATTTATTACTCAAACATTTTATATTATACATTAGTACTCGTATAATATACTATGGGGACTCATGGCAGAGTGACTGGCTCTCAGTGCCCCAAGTTTCGGGTTCAAGTCCCGGTGCGGATATTTGTAGTCGTTTGGAATCCACTTTAAACCTTAAGTCCCGGTCTAATATGACTGTAGAGCGTTGGGCGTAGGTTTGACAACCCTACCCCCGTAAAAAGAAAACGTCTGTTTCGAATCCTGCCAGAAGTCAGATGGCCTTGGTCCACCATGGGACTGCTGTGGCAATGACGACGATGATGATGATAATATACTATACATACGATAATATATTATACTAAATTTGTTTATAATATACTATACATACGATAATATATTATACTGAATTTGTTTATAATATACTATACACACGATAATATATTATACTAAATTTATTTATAATATACTATACATACTAACATGGTTATATTACATATTACTGTAAAATCAATTCAAAAGAAATCAAGGAATACTTTTTCCTATTCAAACTCTGTTCAAATTTATCGTTCTTTTTTTTCTTTCTTTTTTTAATTGGACCAAAGCAGCATAGGATAACCTTAGTTCGGAAACCCAGTGCGATATTCGGATTAGATAATATACTGGTTTTCCTAAATTAATAGCGCATTGAAATTGCTAACTAAGTTGATTTAGTTTGAAACATGACAAATGGTGCCGAACTGAAAGCTTATGTGTCTCTATGTCACTGCTGCTATAAATCTGTAAATCGGAAGAGACCTTCCATTCGGCTTGAGGAGATGGAAAGAACGGTGCAAGCATTCTTGGTAATATTCTTCCGCATTGTAATGGAAAAAATGAGGATTCAGTTTAACAGGACTCTCTTTTTATGTACCTTGGTGCTGGTGAATATGTTGCTAATCTGTCGTTGCAATAGCCAATTAATATTTAATTAACATCATATTTTATTAACAAAAAACAACATTAATTTAAATGACACCGATTTCTATTAATGAATAAATCAACTAAATGAACAAATTATAATTCTAATGAGACTTCAAAATCTATGAGATTTCAGAATCCAAGAGATTCTAATGAGATTTCAGATCTTTGCAAAATTTATTTTCTCCAATCTTGTTAATATATATATATTTTTTTTCAATTTCACCTAACAACAAAACATCTAATAATGAAAAAAATATATTTTTAGAAAAATCTGTAGCTCATTTTAATTAATTCCTATTTTTTTTTCCCCTTATCCCACTTGGTAGACAGCGACATCTAGTCCAAGAACCCGTGTGGTCTCATGGTAGGAGGGAAAGGGTGGGCAACGACATCTAATCCAAGGACCCATGTGGTCTCATGGTAGGAGGAAAGGGTGGACAGCGACATCTAGTCCAAGAACCCGTCTCATGGTAGGAGGGAAAGGGTGGAAGCGACATCTAATCCAAGGACCCATGTGGTCCTCATGGTAGGAGGGAAAGGGTGGACAGCTTCTTTGTGAAGGAGCGCCCTTAGGTAGAAGTGTGACTTGGCTCCATTGTCGCTGAAGAAAGATGGGAGGGCCTTCCAGGGGGAATTTTTAGAGGGAACTACCCCGAATTTCCGTAGCGTATAGGAGAAAACCGGAAACTCCCACCAAGCAGTCCGACTAGCAAGGCAAGATGCTAAATATCACAAATGGCATCAGCCCCCTCGTTGTTTGAAACAGTGTCTACAATGCCACCAGCGGATGGAAATTCCGCCCTAATGCCCAGCAGCTATTCGTGTTTGCTACTAAGCCACGAGTCGGGCTTAGTGGTAACGGCTTCAATAACGGCTGCTACGGCTGGTAATTCATTTAAAATCATTAATCATTTTTAATCATTAATTCATTTTAAATTATTTATACATTGGTCGTTATTCTTCAGATAATTTATTTAACTGTTTCCATTATAAAAAAAAAGTAGAATCTTTGATGTCCATAAAGTTATATATAAAACGATTCATTAATTATTATTTGTTATTATCGTCGTAAAAATTCTCATCAAAAGAAAAATAAATTGTATTCTATACCTGTTTAGTTTCAAGTATCAAAAAAAAAAAAAAAAAATTGCATTTTTTTTTTCTTGTTGCTGTATTAAAAGATTTAAAAACAATAAATTAAATGTTAATGATTTCTAAAAAGAAATTGTTAAAAGTTTTCAAAAGCCATTTTTATTTCTGTCAAAGTTTTATTAATTTTTTTTTTTTTTAATTTTAATTCCCTTAAAAATTGTAACTTTAACTTGGAGAGAAGAATTTACTGTAACTGTTTGGATTACTTATGATAACTAAGCATAAGAACTGGATATGTAAGATAATTTTATAAATATTTTCACACTCATCTAACATGAAAGTTGATTAAAAGCATGCCAGTCCAGATAATGATTCGCTACTAGAAGAATACTAATATGTTTATTAATGTGTTAATATCTTTTAATGTAATATGTAATAAATAAATAATTATTATGTAATATATATACATATATATATAAATGTAATTGTATTATTTTTTGTAATATTGTAATAATGTTTTTTTAAAGAATGAAATTAATAAAGAAAACACATAAAATGCACAGCGTTAGATTAAGAATTGAATAAAATAATATTAAATCGCTACTTTTTAACATAATTACTACTAATCTGTAGGATAGGGACATATAGTGTTGTATACTACTAGAATGTTGCATAATAGCTCTGAATATTCCATAGTTTCATTCACGGCTGAACTAGCTGCAAGATTCACACTCATTTTTCCCTAAACTCACTTAAAATTCCCTTCCTTTTAGGGAAACCAGCCGCGCAGAAAATGTCTCGGCAAACGAGCGACGTTTAAAGGAAGTGCAAACACGAGCAGCAACTTTTATTTTCGGCATGGACCTTTTAATGAGAGATTACGTCAAAATGTCTTCCCAATCAGTTAGGCGGACGAAATCACTGGTTGTTTACTTTTCGGGGAGGTTTGATTGACCCTTCTACCCCTTTCCCTACTCTTTTCTGGAAATTCTTAATCGGTGTGGGAGGCTTCGAATATCAATGAGAACGAGTCAAGCCTTTTTTGGAATTCCTTTAATCTTACTTGTTCTAGAATGTTCTACTTAAAAGATAGTTTGGGATTCACGTTTTCTATTGTTCTAAGAGCAATTGAGTCAAAGAATGATAAATTTTGCTCTCAAAGAATTCTAACACACTAGAGAAAGATTCTAAATCGCCAAAAGACTAATTGTATTGCTTGAGAATTTAATGCGATTTAAATTACTGATGCATGATTTTTAGAAGTTATTATATTATTCATGAATTCACGAAAATAAATTCATGAATTCAGTAAAATAAATTCTATTAATTGTAAATAATTTATTCTAGGATTATATTTAATTAATTAATAATTAATCAATATAAAGGCTTATATTTTTAATAAATGGCACTGAAAATAATGAATTGAAAAATATGAATCATTATAGATGAAATGTTAGAATCAAATGTTTAAAATAGCAATTGCTGTGATGAATCAAACTAACAGATGGTTATAATTACATATTGTATAATTGTTGTTCTGAATAGCAATTGTAATATCTTAAAAATAAATGTACTTTGTGTAATACTTGCAAAAATTTGGAAAATCCCCCTCTTTAACATTTTTTATTTTCACATTAGAAATTAATCATTTTAACTTTTTTGTTAATATTGTTTTAATAAATAGCTGATTAATATTTATTGTTTAATTTTAAAAAAAATTTCACGATTTTGTAAGGATTATAGTAATTTTTATTCAATTTTGAGGCCCAACGATTATTTACTTATATTTTTTTTCAGTGATAGTTTATAACATTAATAAAATGTAGACTTTACACATGTTGTTTTCCTATTAATTTTTTTGCGTATCGATTGTATAGGTCTTTGAAATATTTTAATTTGAAAATTTAATTTTTTTTTCTAAAAAATTTGTTGAATTGAAAACAAAAAAATATTTAATAATTTCTTATTTAAAATATGGTAATTTATCGTTTTATAAACCTTTCTATAAATTTTTTTACCCTCGTAATCGGTAGCCTTCTGAAAATGTATTTAAGAAAGTAATACCGAAATGCGGAATATCGTATAGCAGTGAAGTTTCCTCGCCAAGTTTGGCGATGTTACGCGGTTGGCTGAGGAAATAATTAATATTTATCATGATAAAACAGCATATTGATTGTAATTTTTGCTTAGCACAATACGTGATTGGTTACAACAAAAATATTTCTCAGTTAATTATGAGAATTATTAATTATTACAGTTAATTATGAAATTATTAATTATTACAGTAATTATGAGAATTAATTTTTAAACAAGGAAATTTACTGAGAACGACATCAAGTTTTTTTTCCCCCTTATTTTCAAAGATAAGTTTCGTTTCCCAATTACATTTATGAAATTGGATGTAAATGGTTAAAACACGAGGGGATCTACGAAAAGGTGCTTAATTGTTGATTTTAACATTTACTAATAAAAAACTTAATGCTCAAAACATTAAATTTATCTTAATTCATTTCAAAAGAGTACTTACTATACTTTGTTTAATATTATTGCCAAAACAGTATAGCCATGGTTTCTCCTACACACTAATACTACTACACCTCACCACATCGCTGTGCCCTGAGCTGAGTTGCCCCTTTACAGTTTGGGAATGATGTGGGTGAGAAGAAGTCTGATTGGGCTCTGTGACGTTCTACGATCGTATGATACCGGGACCTATGATTTAAAGTTGATACCGAAACAATACAAACATCCACGTCATCGCCCGGACTTGAACCGGAAACCTGTGGTACCGAGCACCAGAGCGCTAGCCCCTCGGCCATCAGGCCTCCTATACACTGACAAAAGCGCCCCTCTGTGGAATTCAGGACAAATGGGTAGTCGACCTCAAGACCCTCCCCGAAAGGAAGTCGAGTGCATCCCTGTGCACCCACTGAGAAACATTTGGTTGGCCTACAATCTCTCACCCCAATAGGAAATTTATTTCGTGCAACCCTGCATATTAGTTGGCCTGCAGACTCTCTCCCGAGAGGAAGTACATTTAGTGCAACCTTACACTTCTCTGCGCACCTTGCGTCAATCGAGTTTTGGATTTTCAGCTAAGAAGTGGAGTTCTTCCATGAAGCTATAATTATCTGCCGTTTACTTTAAATGTGTTGCATATTGTACATCTCCAGTTGTATGTGTGGTGTTTGTGCATGCGTAAATAAAACTGTGAATTCTCAAACCTGTGCCTCAGATATCTGAACTCAACTGCACACGTTTACAATCGAGCTACTCAACCTGGGGACTGGCCCTTACTTACACACCACACTACAACAGAAGGCCCTGGAGTAACCTAGTGGTTTTTGAAATTCAATAGATCTATTCGAATTATTAAATGATGCCGAAATACCGAATCAGTAACTCTTGTGTTTAATTCCAGAAATTGTGTTTAATTTCAGAAAATTCCGGAAATGTGCACAATAAATCGAAAGTGCGCAAGTCCCTTATTTGGATTCTAGGAAGCGTGTGCAAACCTCACAGATCCGCTACCTCTGAAACTTCGTTCCAAATGTGATGGAATAATGAAGATACATTACAGCAGGCCTCCCGCGACGCACTCATTTTTAACGCTGAATCTGTTGCATATCTACTGTTCCAATGGCATTAATTATAAAATTAAAATTCACTAAGGTATTTTAGATTATAAAATGATTATTATTAAACTAACGCAATTAATCAGAAATTAAATTCTCATGCTGTAAATTCTTATCCTTGTTAAAGAAATTTTAAATCTATTTATTTTTAATGTACATTATAATGTACATACAGTTGATCAGTAGCCACTATTTATTGCCTGATTTGTTAATGCCAATCTAATGACGGTTACATTTATTATAATGTGTTGTCATTGCAGAAAAAAATTGAGAAATTAATTTCTTGATATATTTCTAATGTTGTCATTCAAAATCATCCAAGCTGTCTTTAAGATTTGTATGCACCAATTTTATTTACGATTGATTCAATTTTAATATTAATATTATTGTCTGAATTTGTTTAAATGTTTTTGAAATACATTTAAAAAAATAGATTTGTTGATGGTAATCTAATGGTGCGTGATATCAATCAAATTACGAAGGAGTACATTTATTATAAATTGTTGTCACTATAGAAATTTAGCGAAGCAATTTAATTTCTTGATAAATTTCTAATGTAGCTATACAAAATCATTCAGGCTATCTTTAAATTTTAGTTCCCACAATTTTGTTTATGATTATTTTAGTTTATTATGAATATATCTTTTGTTATTGTTGCTTGAATTTGTTTAAAAGTTTTCTTAAAATGTTTACAGAAAATAGATTTGCTGCGTCTATTTAATAACTAATGCTATCAATTAAATTACGAAAAACACAAATATTGTATTATGTCAACTGTATTTATACAATTTTAGGTTAAATTGTCATCATTAAAAATAATTTTTGTTTACTTCATCAAGTATTTTTTTTTTTATGAAAAAATTTTGTTTATTTATTAATTGTTGGTATTTTTTATTTTAACTCATTATTCAAAATACCTATAAGTTTATTTTTCCTCGATATTTTTAACTATCAGTTGTTTATTTATATAAGGAAACAAATCTGATAAAAATTTAATATCACACAAATTGTATTTGAAATCAATGAGAAAAATATTTATTTAATAAAAGAAATCGCGTCTAAATCACCATTTGTAATCGTAATGAAAAAAAAAAAAATTGAGACGTTATTCTAATATATAACTACCTTCTTTGATGTTGTAATTCTAAGTCATTGAAGCTCACTTTTAATAACAGCTTTCACCACCATGCTCATTTTGTTTATTTATTAAAATACCTTCGCTATATGATTAATGTAAGCAGATTTATTGATGACAATTAATATTTGAAAATGTATACCTTAAATATAATAAGCCAATTTAAATGTGAATAACTTTTAATTTAATTAGTCTCCATTAAAAATGCTATAGTATCTTTTCAGTTTGATGCAAGTTTTTTTTGTTTTATGCAACAAATATATTTTTATTTTATTAAATTTGCATGTGAATCATTTGAGGTTGAATTTGCGAAAGCGTAACATTGCATAGCTTTTTAATTTTTTTTTAAAGTTATACTCAAAAATGCCAAATAAAAAAAATGCTTAAAAATAATTAAAAAAATTTTTTAAAATGTACTTTAAATAAATAAATAATAAAATAATTTTAACAATAAATAAACTAAATTAATTAAATTAAATAAATAAATAAAATATTTTTAATTATACTAACAATACTTTAAAAATACTTAAAAAATTTGTGAAGCCCTGATTATTGACTTTTTTTATTTTAATCTGTTATCTAAAACTGGTTCACCTACAAGTTTATTATATCTCGTTGTTAGTTATTCTCTATTGTTTATTTGCATAAGAGAACAAACCCAACAAAACTGCAAGAAACACACAAGATGTAAGTACTATTTGCGAACGTTTTTCACAGCAAATATTTTGAAACTCAATTTTCGATTAGTACGCCGTTCCATTACGACCATAGATCACTCAAAATGATTTATTTATTTATTTATTTTTTTTTTTTTTTTATTTATTCCGCAAATTCTTTGGAGTTTTAAGCAGAAAAGATCGCACCTGCACGACGCACGTGAGCACGATGCAGGTGAAAGGTCATAAACAGGGCATTCTCTATAGAACTTCATTTCAAAAGGAAATTGAAAGGTACTGCATTTGAAGTGTGGGGAGAGGGGTTTGCTGAAAATTCAGGTGCAACCAACACGGATTCTCAAGAATCAAGGCGCTTTCCTTACCAACATTCTGGTAAAATCAGACAAACAGAACTGAAGGATTAAATGGGAAAATGCTTTAAAATATTTCACATATGGTGGTGTTTAGCATATTTCTCGCTTTTCAGTGTTTTCGTTTCATAGGCACATGCGCACGATGTATAAGCTTTTAAGCCTATATAAAAATATAAATTGGTTATCTCTGCGTCCATTGTGATAAATCGCGTAAAGCCTTATCTAAGTTATCCTCCTTAAAGCCTTATCCTCTCCACGCATACCATATGGCCCATCATTCTATGGTCATATAATAAGAAAAAAAGGTTAATTTTGTTATACTGAAAAAAAAACCGCGTGTCATTTTATTTTCTTTCTCCACAATACCCTTTTTTTAATATAAAATTTTGATAATTTTCTGTTATGGTCAATAATATGTAAGACATTTTTTTATTATTATCAAGTGTGAACGTAAGTATGAAAACTAGAACAACAATCATGATTGTTGTTCTGGTTTTGGCTCAGGGAAGTCCCCAATAAATGCTGGGGAATAAAACAAGTCACAGTAAAAGTTATTGTTTAAAACTGATCAATCTTCTCGCACATAACGAAAATACTTCTTTTAAAAATGAATAGTAATTAACAACAGGATTTTAAAAATGTTTTTTTTTAATTTGCAAGAAATATATGTTGCAAAGGCTAATGATTCGTCAGTAATAATCACGTGCTCTGTATTTCCTTTTGAATTGAGCTTCTTTGAGCTCGAAAGTTAATTTAAGCAGGAATTTTATATAAAATATAACTAAGCGTATATTTAAATTCCATTAATGAAATGAAAAACATATTCACACATGATAAATTTAATTTCATGTGTGAAATGATTTCAAAATGAAAATGATTTCAGTTTTTCATTTTTATTCTAATACGTTCTAACTTATACTTTAAAAAAATAAATTACACGTCAAATTTTATATCCAAAAAGGTAAATTTAAATTTATATATAATATAAATTTAAAAAATATATATATAATATAAATTAAAAAATGGCTTTTTTTTTTTTTTTTTTTTTTTTTTGCTAAATTAATTGGTTTTTGTTTTAATAATATTTTGAAAGAAAAGAATGCTGCTTTTCTGTAGACATATAAAACTTAATTTTAATAAATAATAAAAGCAATTTTTGAAAAAGACAAACATAAGTTTCGTAACTGAACACTATTAAACATAAACAATTTCAACCTCATGGCGCCATAATGTCAATGTGCATAGATAGACTGATAGATAAAAGGAAAACATTGTATAGCTCTTTTTTCAAATATCAATTGTTTGCGATCTGCCGAAAGAAGTTTAAACAACAAAAGTAAAGCTGATTTGAGATAGCTGAAAGCTGTCTCACAGAGCACTTTACAACTCCGTCTCCGAACTAACAACGATGGTCATTGTAATGGATTTTCTTCAGACAATAGAAGCCCAAAGGCTTGCTTTATCTGCGTTAAGAACACTATTTCCTTAGGCTTTATTGCACTTACCCTGATGGTGAGCCCGAAGATAATATGCTAACAATGATTCCACACTTGAGAACTAATACAAAACATGATAACAACTGAAACTCTTGCATGAGCAATTTACTAAAGCAGCATCAAACTAGTTACATTTATTTCATTTATGTTCATTTGTTCCTGTGCATTGGTTAGTTCGAAAAAATAAGCTCCTCCCTCATTCAAGTGGCCATCCAGGTGTCTTCGGACATGTCGTAAATCTTTCGATGCGAGTTCAAAAATCTGCTCTACGCAGAGATGGTGTATCTATGTTGCATAAACTCGAGAGATCCGTTATCGCTGTCTGAGCAATGTGGGCAGAAGCTTTTTAGAGAGGAAGTCGCGAATCAGCTTTTCTACGACAACATTAAGTGAATTATGTGAATTTTCTCCTCAAACTATTGAGTTATAATAAAACATGTTACGAATCATGTTTAGAATCGATTCTACAAATTCCGAAAAATGCCTGAAATACTGCTGCTTGTGTTATACATTTATTTAGCTTATGTGCTTCACAAAATTAAATAGGTACAGAAATTTAATTTTGTTTATGACTCTAGTCATGTATGAAAATATAATAAAACATTACAAAAAGTTCATATAAATGAATATTTTTTATTATTATTATTTAATTTTTGCACATATTACTCAATACAATTTATTGACAGAATATAAATTCTAAATACTTAGAAACATCAAGTTCCACATTTATTATCAGCTAAAATAACCTAAAATCTCCCTTCCCGAGCAATACGTAA
>BPLR01006011.1:0-62551 GCA_021605095.1 Caerostris extrusa | reverse complement strand
TACGCATGCTCCAATATGAGTATCAGCAGTACAGTACCAACACGGTACCACAATTTAAACACAACAGCATTAAATTAAGTTTTACTTTCATAGCTATACTATAATATGTTTATTAATGATTAGAGAAAAGAGTTGGGAATAAATATGCAAGCATTGTAGGAATAGAATGAGTTAATGGAACAAAAAACATCAATTAATCTGGAAAAAGTAAACATCAATTAAAAAGCACGAGAAACTGTCTATTATTAAAAGAAAACTGTACATTATTTTGTCGAGACTTATCCTTTTAATATCTGCAGCCAGGACTTGATTTGTAAAGACATAAATGCTGCATGTTGGATGGAATATCACCCAAATTACTGTACTTGTCAACTACGTTTCAAAATAAACTAAACTAAGGTTTTATTCTATAAAAAGTTTCTTCGCACCATAAACAATCGCATGAAGCAATGTGTGCAAATAAAGCACCTATAAAATTCTCAACTTTTTTTTGCTAGTTAAGAATAATAACCACCAAAAACCTGGTTACTTGCTTCAGCTAATTCTACACAGAATAATCTCAGGAGTTACATACATTACATTGTTATACAACATTTTTTAATGATAGTTTGAGTCCTAGAGACTCTTTTGAATATGTGGAGACATATTCAAGAAGAGCAGAGCTTAGGAAACCGCGAAAAACAAAATGAGAAACCCTGTAAAATGAACTTTACCTTTTCTGTGGCGAAGGATCCGTTGGCGGCGCTGAAGAGGGCGGGAAGGCGGGTGAGCCCCAGGGAGGCTGCAGTCCACCGACATGAAGTGCTCTGGGCATCGTGGGTGCAGAAGCAGCGACATTCAGGGGGACAGTTCGATGGGAGCGGGATCGGATCGGTGTCGGTTAAAGGTGCACACACAGGAAAGTCCAGCAACTGGGCTGTGGTCAGTTGAGTTCAAATAATTTAGAAAAACAGCATCTGACAGTCGCAATGAAAAGGATTGTCTGGAAAAAATCGATAATTAATTATGTTTGAGGACACAAGTTTTGTTGTAGGTTTTAAAAAAAAAATGTCTTATACTTAAAAGTCGTTTAATAAGCTCAGTTAATACATTATACATAAGATAGATACATGACACTGATATAGAAGATGCATAGTCAGTGCAAGACAAAGAGAGAATTTTTCATTTGCTGCTATTTATCGTTCTACTGTGGGAAGAGTCTTCTTAGAAGTAGCTTAGATATTGCAAAACATAACATCATAAAATAATATCAGCATGAAGAATATGACTTCTGCATTCTATAGAGAGGAATATGTAAGCTGCTGATGATCAGGCGTACAATACGATGAATGGATAAATGTATCAAAGAGCGTTGGATTTTAAAAGACACACGACAAATATTAAGTGAGGTATATTAATAACAAGTCATAGATATAAAGTAATAAGACAGTAGTGCTGATAGATAAATGGTTGTTTCCCACCAAATAGCTCTTCGCTGTACGCTTGGAAAAGTCTTTGGGGTGGCCAATACTGATGAAAAGATACAGTAAGCGTATAAAGGATTTCGTTTTCACCTACTCAGGAAGACAAATTTCTAGCTAATAATCAAGCAGACTATCTGTGCTTTATAAGTAGTGGCCTAATGGCCTATTGGCTACAACTCCGGCCTTTAACATATCCTTTAGCTTCAAATCCTAGTGGTTGCACGGTTGTTTTTTAGTGGTTCCGAATTACTGTTAAACTGTAAATGCCGGTCTAATACGCTAAAAGTATGCACAAAATAGCCATGGGGCAACAAACCAAACCAATCTGACATTTAATTAAAAGAACTGGTGTGAATCTGACAAAGAGAGAGAAGACCTGCCGCAGAGCATTGCAAGTGCAAGGCAAGATTTTGTATTTTATTCATAATCTCGTTGATAAACTGAGAAATGAATTTTTTTTACTTGAAAATTCTGCTAGGTTAAATGAACGACCAATATATCAAATGCTTAAAAGTTATATGTATATATATAGTAAGAACAGAGTTCTTCAATTTGTGGTGCCATAATTCCAAAGAATTCATTCCGAACAAAATATTCACTAGAAGAAAGATTAGATCCATAAATATTAAAAAGTTACGCAATTCTAGTTCAGGAGGACTTTTTACTATATTTACTTATTTAAATTTGAATCAAAACGGGACTTTAAAATTATAAAAACCAAATAAAAAGAAACCTACATGTCATTATTTATAATCATTTGAGTAATCTGATTGATTTGAAAATAACTGAAAAGGTTAGAAAACAAAATGATTAGATGGATGAGGAAAAAGTATTACAGTATAGATTTTATATGAAAAATACAACGGAAAATGAACTTGTTATGCATTCTGTCAATCCTAAGACTTCTAGAGACCTATGATTAGAAAAAGAAAATTAATATTGAACAGTTAGGCCAAACCTTAAAAGAAAAGACACTGCAGTGTTATAACTGCCACAGGTTTAGACACAGAGCTAAATCTTTCAGTAGAAACAAAAATATATGGGAATTGTGGAATGGAAATCCATGAAGAAAAAGTTTTAAAAAATGATTTGAAATGCCTAAATTTATTGACACTAAGAATAAACTAAAATTAGAGCTTAAAGTCAATCATAGATGACGGATAAAAAACTGTTATATTTATATAAAAGAAGTGGACTTATTATGTTTAACAACATATATTCACAATTTATTATTGCAATAGAGAAAAAGCAAGTATTTATTTAAAATGTATCAAATAAACCTAAACAATATAAGGCATGCAGGAACATACAATTGGAAAAATAATCTGGAATAATTTGGTAATGTAATATTACATTTAAGTTTATATATAAAAGGATAGAGACTTCGATTAGTTGTGATAATTAATAATTTAAATATACGTGATAAGTACTTTTTTAACTGATAAAGTCTATTCAGTTATTATTTTTAAAAATCAGAAAGGGTTTCCAGTTTTCTTTTTCTTTTTGTTTATTGCACTAATTTATTTTTAATTGAATCTAAATTTGATAGATTCACAGCCAGTTATTTCAATATCAATTTGGCCATTATTTTAGTATTCCAATCAATTGCTTCATATATCTCTTGCAGTATTAAACATTGGCATATTCCTGCGTTTTATTCATCCATTGTCCAATGTTCACACATGAGATGTTAAAGTTGAAATTTGCCGAGCAGATCTCAGCACTTTTTTTAATCGAACTTATTTCAATGTCAAATCAGATATATCAAATCAATATTCTGATTATCGTGAAAAAAAGATCTCATAAAATCTATACTCGAAAAGGACTTATATGTATTATGTAATTCTAGGAGTAGCCAGCGCGAGCAACATAACTTCATGGGCCCTTTTGAGTGAGTTAAAAATGAAAATATGAGTACTGTAACAAATTGGATTGTTTACGAGGACATATCACTCAGCGATCAACGACTAGCAGCTTTTAATGTGAATTTTATTAAAAAATCATAATAAAGTAGAAAAAGTAATGCAATTAGATTAAATTTTTAACAGAACTTAACTAAAATACATCGAAATTCGTAATTATTCAATTTCTTCTAATAGCTTACACTCTAACTATATATATCTTCTTCAAATTTTCAATCGTTAATAAAATACTTTTATTCATCCACACAAGCTCAAATTCATTTTGTTTGAACTTCTAGTGGATGACAGTCTAGTGGGTTTTAATACAGTTTTTCAAATATTAATTCAGTAATTAAATTTAATTAATTATTTTTAGTTTTTTTTAGCTTTAAGTTGCATGTATCTATCAATAGATGGCGCCAGATAAACTTGAAAAAAATGAATGAAAATTATTTATAAAGGACTTTCTGCAATAGAGTGAAAAAGTTGGAATTGACTTTAATTTTTTTTTATATTACTTCTTCTGGTAGAAACAGAAATGATGTCTCAAAAGATTAACACATAATTTCAAATGCTGTACTTAATTATACACTTATGTCCATAAATTAAGGATAATTCAGAATCATACAGAAATTGAACTCTAAAATAAAAATTTCACCTGTAGAATTATCACACACATCTTGAAGAAGAATGCAAATTACAGGAAACCACCAAATGGCGCGGATAGTACGTCACAATGACGAGAGGGGTATATAAGGAATGGTGACAAAGAAGTAAAATTGTTCACAAGCGCTTTAAAGCCTTTCAGTGCAATAACCGCATAGTTATGGCACAAAGGAAGCATTTGATGATTTTTTACGTGGTAGAATTATCGGACGACTGGAATGTGGACGTACCCAGCTGGAAGAATCGAGGAACTTGGAATCGCCCAGAGTGTCATCTCCAGACTTTGGCAACGATTCCAAGATGATGATAATGTTAGTAGATGTTACACAGGTCTCCACCGAGTTTCAACGCCGAATGAGGACCAATATTTAGCAGTTACTGCCAAAAGAAACAGACGGAGCACAGCATCAGACCTGTCTCGTCAGCTACCGGTACGACAGTTTCAAGGCAGACCGTGTACATACGCTTTTAGGGCACATTGGTTATATGCTCGTAGGCCTGTCAGATGTGTTCAATTTACCGCAACTCACTGTCGCCTGCGATTAACCTGGAGTAGAGAGCATGAATTGTGGACACTCGCAACAGTGGTCTGGTGTGATGTTTTTCCGACGAGTCCAGGTTTAGTTTGCAGTCTGATTCTCACCGCCCATGTTATACTGACTTTCCATGTTATATTCCATACCATATGGAGAGCGCCAGGTACCTGTTACCACCAAGAGAACACCGAACGACACCGTTACGGTGGTGCAGGATGGCTCGTTTGGGGAGGAATTATTCTTGGTTCCAGAACTGACCTGCATGTTCAGAGTGTAACGATGACAGGCCACATCTATCGGGATGTCATTCTGAACAACATGTACGTTTGTTTCGGGGCGCCATGGGTGCTGAATTTTGTTTATGGATGACAACGCCGTCCTCACTGTGTAAACATTGTAGACGAATGCCTTCAATTGGAGGATATCACCCGTATGGATTGGCCAGCATACTCACTGGACTTGAATCCAGTAGAGCATGTGTGGGGATATGCTTGGCCGACGAATTGCAGCCCGTCAACCCCTCCCACCTGTCAACCGGAATTTCGAGGGCATTGCTTAATGAGTGGTGTAATATTCCCCAAGATCAGATTGTTAATTTGATACTCAGCTTGCCTAGGCGTTGTAAGGCCTGTATTGCATCGTCCGGGAGATATACTCCCATATTAACCATCATACTAACCATGATATACTGTTTTTTGTAAATAGGTTCTTTGAAATTTGCTCCAGGGAGTAAAAATCGCAATTTTTATTAATTATGTCAAACATATAGCATCTTTTTTGCTCTTTACCTTTTGTTTAATAAATAGAATTTACAAATAAGTCAAATTTGTTTTGCTTCTGTCTCTTTCTTTGCCTGAACTTCATTATCCTTAATTTATGGACATGAGTGTATTATAATTTTACAGTGCCTCGTACTTATGCCTTTCAACAGGAAGTCTTTTTTTTCTTTGTACGCATTCGAATTTTTCATATTTTGGATAACACTGCATATTATCCAGAATGCATTCCATATAAAATAGTTTTTCTTTAAAAAAAAGAATTTGATCTAGGTTATGACAGAAAACAATTCCAAACTCTCATATTTTAAGTATAAATACATAAATTAAAACATTCGAGTTCGAGTGGGTTCGAATGAATATTGTCATTTCTTGTTTAAATGCAATATATGTTTTTTTTTAATGTAAGCACCAATGTCCATTAGAATAAATATGTTTAAAAGGATAATTTTCTTAGAGAAATGAATGTAGATTTACCTAAAGAATTGAAATAAAGAATTAAAATTCCATATCTCTTATTCGATAAGAATCATATCATAATTAATCATGTCTGCTAATGGATCAAAGTGTACTGTAAGATCCGGCCTATACCAGACATTTAACGGCTTCAAGTGTCACTTTCAGGTTCATGGGAGCACATTAATTTTTATTTACAAACATTATATATATACATACATATGTATACGCATACACACACACACACACACACACACACACACACACACACACACACACACACACACACACACACACACACACACACACACACACACACATATATATATCAGACCTTATTTATTACCTGACGTGGTACACGAAACCCCAAGGAGCTCACTTTGTAAACAGACGAAACCTCGTGCTTAACAGAAAAATAACACATCTTGTCGACTCATCGTAAAAAACACTTCATCCTTCTTCAAAACCTCCCTTTAAGAATATTCGTCAAGAGTGGAGAGCAGCTTCTCTCACTTCTCATTGGAACTGGGCTGTCTCAACTCATGGGCTGTTCTGCCACCAAACACGATGCAGCAACTTATGACTATTGCCCATATTCAGTAATTCTTTCGACATCTGAAGCTCGGTAGATAATCACAAATTTCATGATGTAAAAGTCTCCACGACTCTGCTTATGTGCTGTCAGATTTGAGTGATAGGTTCAAAATTCCGTTCTCTTATGACAAAGAAGAAATGAAAGACAAAGAATTGACGTAAATTTCTGTATATCATTTGAGTTAATTCTTGATACATATTATTTTAATGTTTTATTTATACCACGAATAGCCCATTGACGGGTGATGAAGTGAGGACAGGGCCTTCACGGAGAAGTGTTAGGGGTTACTGCTCCACACTTGCGTGTGATGTGGAGAAAGCCGGAACAACTCCCTACCAGGCAGCCCGACAATGGAGGATAGTTGCATTACCCATATTGTCACAATCGCCATCGAGAATCGTCGTTTCTGCACTAGTGACAACAACAATGCCGCCAGAAAATTCGGAACCTCTGTCTCGTGCACGACATATTTCAGGTTGTCTTCAATAATGAATATTAATTTTTTAATATGTGAGCCTGCAGCTATGAACTAAAGTGCTTGGAATGAAAATAACTTTGGATGCATTGGTGTTTCTTTTAAATATATGCCAGAACGTGAGGAGCATAAGTAAAGATTTTTTTTTAAATCCTGCAATGTACACAATTCTCGCTAAATTTGTAAAAATTTAAATATTTTATATAAATGAATTAATTGTAAGGGAGATTCTGGACATATGCCAAGCGCTCACCTGCCAAGTGGAGATGTTGTAGATTGGCCGGGATCTGCTCCTTTGCCGAGTGTGCGGAGGCGATTGCTGTTCAACGCCAGTAACTCGAGTTTCACCAGTTTCTGTAAACTGCTGCCCAGCGTTGTGAGGCGATTGCGGGCAGGTTCAGAATTTCCAGCAAATTCACGCCTTCGAATTCGTCGTCTTCGAACCCTGCAAGAACAAATGCATGTGATGCGCTTATGCATTCTTGAATAACGGCATTTGACAACTAGGATAACATTGGAGAGTAGATGAATAACGGATTCAAGCTTGACAAGATGTCAAGAATCTTACGTTTGACCTTGACATATTCTGTAAACTAAAATTTTTCACCAGGGCCTGAATGGCCGAGTGGCTAGCGCTCTGGCGCTTGGTACCACAGGTTTCGGGTTCGAGTACCGGCGGTGCCATAAGTATTTGTAGTGGTTCGGAATCCACTTTAAAAAAGTAGGTCCCGGTCTAATATGATCGTAGAGCGTTCTGGGGGCATTGTTACTCCGCGTCCGTGGCTTATCTTCAAGTTACACGCGCCCCCTGGGTAATGCAAAGTGAGTATGTCTGTGCAGCACTTGCCTTAAGGCATCCAAGACCAAGCTGTCTGTGTTTGCTAGCTGCATTAGAAAAAAAAACATTTTTTCACCAACATAAAGTGTACTGGTTCCCAAAGTGGCCACATATGCTCTGAGAAAAATAGTAATTGATGGAATGGGAAGCGTTATGGAAAAGCGTATGGGAACGTTATGGGAAGAACGTATGGAAAGCGTTACGGGCAGAACGTACGAGAAGCGTTTAATTGAAATAAGGGCGCGGTAAAGGCATAGAGAAGTAAGATAATAAAATTAAATTTTATTTCCTTTATTGCATTGAAAACTTTGGTTTAGTGCTACCCCAAATTTGATAAAAAAAATAACCGACATCGGACTACGAATTTCTTGATTTAAGGATAATAGTGAGAAAAATCCAGCCAAGGATTAATTCATCAAATGTCGTGCACCAGGATTATCCTTATTAGACTTATTTTTAAAACTATTGGTAATTTTTTAATTTCATACTATATTTCCTAATCTTCATTTTCTAAATTAAGTTTGATTGTTACCGTGGTGGATTACAGTAAATTTTATATTTTTAAGCTTCAAGATTTCTTACTTATAAGATTTTTTTATGTAGTTTGTATAAGATGTAGATAAAACATATATGTACATATAGATAAATAAAAGATCACAATTTTTTTCCACATATATTTCTGCTCCTTTCTTAAAAAGAAAATAGATTTCTAGAGAGGAGCTGAGAAATTTTTTTTTTCTAAAGAGGATACAGAACAAACATATTTGGTATAATGTCGGTATATTGTCATATTGTAACATTATGTCTTTAAAAACTAGCTTTTAAGCTCTGAGAAATTTTAAATCTTCAAAAACAACGATAAATGCTTTATCAAAATTTCTGTTAAAAATTCATTTATAATTAATGTGTTAATAATTTTGTTACTTTTTCTCTTTTTTCAAGACAACTTTTCAAAGAAGAATTAGAGGGTTGTTCCAACTGTAAATTGGGAAAAAAGTCAATGTGATATTTTTTAAGCTTAAAACTAAAAAGTCCTTGAAAAAGTAACGATAAAAATTAAAATTTAGGTGTCATTAATTCATCTTTTTTGCACACTGATCCCCTGTGGGGATGCTCATTTTGAGTGGGTTTCGCGACACGCTCTAATAGAGTGCGGGATGTCTCCTGGATGGTACATGAAACCCCTTGGGTAGAGCCAATTGAAGGGGTGAGCCTCATTGTTATCGCACTAGTAGCCTGGTAGCCAGAGCGGCTGCTTTCCTCTCTTGGGGAGGGGACGATTGGACTTCAGTATACCTTCAGGTGGGTCTTGTGAATTCTTAGGAATTTCGATTCTGCACATAAATATAGAATGTCATGTGCGCGAAACACATTTGTAGGTCGGTTCGAAGAGATGATTCGTTGGCAAGCATCTTTTCTCGTTAGTAGGCCAACCTGGTGGGAGTTTTCTGGTTTTATCCTATATGATGCATAAATGAAGGGTAATTCAACCCTAAAACTCCTCCTGAAGGCACTGCCTTCATTCTTCATCGACATGGGGTCAAGTCAGACTTCTACCTACTGAAGCTGCTCCTTTTCCTCTATCCATGAGTAGAGTACAGATGGGATGTCCGTCCCGCACTGCAGAATACGGAGGGTTATGCACAACATCATGCTTTATAAATCATCTGAAGTACATTTTTCCAAAACTGGAAGTTAATTTTTTTAATTTATAAAAAAATTAATTTAATTTGCTTTTTTAAATATAGTTTTTTATACTTTTTATTAAAATGATGAACAAATCTAATAGAATGTATCTGATACTATAGTATTTTATTCAAAATTAGTTCAATACTATTCAATTATAAATTCAGTTCAATTCTTATTCGGCTAATTAATTAATTTTTTTAGTTCAATTTTATTCGATTTATAGTATTCTATTTCAAATGATTTTGATTTAATAAGAATTTAAAGTACAATCTTGAATGTATTAAAAATTTATCTTTTGCAATATTTCCAAAATTAAAAAAATAAAGTAGTAATAAAAATAAAGTAATAATAAAGAGAAATAATAGAAATCTAATCTTTCAGATTTGTTTCTAATATTTCAGTTATATTGCAACATTTATCCTTAACACGCATTCTCGTATCGAAGTTGTTCATACACTACGTTTGAGAAGCAAGGGCAGCTGCTTGCTGCTATGAGCATCAGAAGATGCTCAAATGATGGAACTTTTAAATGGATTTAAAATTAGGAAAGATATTCACCTCGATCCTGTTATCTTCGAGATTGAGCGATATGAGTGCGGATAGGAAGCGTACGCAGCCCTGTAAAGTGAATCTTGTTCTGGCTGAGATCGAGGAGCATGAGATTATGCGGAAGTAAATGAAGATGTCGCCGTCCACTTGCCCAATGTCGTTTGTTCCGTAGGCGCAAAGCCGGAGATCAACCACTTGTTTGAAGTCCTCAGATCTGAGCATCGAGATCCGATTCCCAGTCATTGACAAGTCTACTATTCGGCCGTAAAACACGGAGACATCAGAGCCGAAGTATTGACTTGTATTCTATTTTCTGAAAATAAAACGAAAAATTCATTCAACTGCCATAATCAAGCATTTATTTCAATACCACATAAATGGATGATTTATTTTTGAACGTCTTTAAAACTTTCTAGGAAGTAATGAAAAAAAATATAACGCTATTTCATGAGGTAATACTTGTCAGGCCTCTTAACATGTGCTGAATAGCTCTGATAAATTTATATTTAGCAATGTCTATTGAAGAAATATTAGTTCATAATCATGGCAATTTGATATGCCCACTTAAATCAAATATTTTTTTCATTCAGGACTAAAATAATGATTAATAAATATGCAGATATTTCCTATGATAATAATACAATCTTCACTGACATCCGATATTAAAAGGATGATTTTCAGTTATGATATGAATGCCAAAAAACAAAATTCACAGCAAGGGAAGATTCAGTCGAAAAAATAGGTAGTGTTAGGAATAAGACCACGGCCATGAGGCCTCAACTGTTACTGAATTTTCAAAGTTGTTATCTGTCCCCCTGATTGCAGTGCTGCCTAACCTCAACCCATAATTTGGGTTGTCCATCAATTGTTGAGTGCAGTACTTTGAATTACAATCTTACTTAAAATGGTAAGAAAGCCTGTTCTCTAGTAAATGGCTAGGCAGTTTGTATGCCAGGGAATAGAAAGAGCAAGCACATTACAGTTTCGGACATAATAGTTGAGTCATAAGTGAGTGACTAGCAATTCGCTGTAAAAAGAAATTGAAGTACTATTGCAAAAGCGGCAAGAAACACTCGAGAAGACAAAGATGTTTAGTTCATCGACCACATAAGAGGTTTTCAGCAGAAGATAGATGAACTCTGGAACGGGGAACCTGATCAGTTTCCACCATCCTTTCATCCAGACTGCAGTCTTACATGAACAGGGTACGCCGTAAGTCATTTTAAGACTCCGTAAAATGGCATGACCATGATACATGATCATTATTCACAATGGTCCTTACCAGTGGTTCCCGTAGTGAATGTACGATACAATTTTTAACGTGTTCACTAACACTGAAAACTGATTGAATCTGTTGGTGCAGTGTCCATGTGTTGTACAACTTCATGCAAGCCTGTAATCGGTGATGTGGATATAAAGATGATCATTTTGTTATAATTAAGTCAATTCACATGTTGTGTATCACCTGAAAGATACAGGTAAAACAAAATTCATGTAACTCTTAATAAACTAAACGTGAATGAACATTTTTTCGCTATTTAGACCGAGACTTGTACTGTTTAATCTGGTTCCGAACCCCTACAGACATCTATGCCACCTCCAGGATTCGTAGCCTGTGGTGTCAATGGCCAGAGCGCTAACCAATTTGCCAACAGGCCGTTTTAAGTGCATATTTTACCGTTAAACGTGTAAATATCCTTATAGATTTGGCAACTGGCAAGAAACGATGTGTTGTGCATTTGAGAATTCAATGGTTATGAAAAAAAAATGATTTTGAAGGTCGTAACTTTAAGGTCAGTGAAGTGTTGTCAGGAAAAGGTTTCTAGGAGAACAAATTCTAAGATTTAAAAAGGAAATATTTTTGAAGCATGATAATACAGACAACGATTTCTACATTTTCAGTAGGAATATAAAATCACATTAAATTAATTGATAGTTTATGGAAATGTTATTGGTTACGTAACTTTTGTATTATAAGATGTTTTTTGAAAAGTCTTGTGTCAACTAATTTAAAGGGTTTCGAATACTGTGTGTTTTGTTTTTTTTAACAGTATTTCCTTCTAAAAATTGTTTTTAAATGTAGTTTTAGGCTAATTTGTAGCCAGGTATGCAACATCTCGTCTCTAAAGACAACTTTACATGGGGATTTCAGCCCTAGGAAACTAGAATAAAATCACATTAAATTAATTGATAGTTAATGGAAATGTTATTGCCACATGGGCGAAGTTTTGGTCAGAGTTCTGGATCCGATGTCAAGCAGTAGAGAGCTCTGTAAGAAACTGTCAGATTAGAAGAACAGTTAAATGAGAAGGTCAAATAGAAGTGACGTGAGAATTCCGTGAATAGGAAATTCGATTTCCTAAAAAGATAAACGAAAAGCTCAAAGAGTGTTGAGAGACCAGGTTGATGAGTCGGAGTGATTTATTCACATCATTAAGATTTCAAGGTAAATATAATTTATATGCAATGTTTTTATAGTGGTAAGATATAAATATCCATTTAATATATATGTTTGTGGAATAGGCGTTGTGTTGAAATTCCATACTGAATGTTAAAAAAAGGAGAGCCGATGAAGTGATTTATATTTTTGCAATTATTTTTTGATATCTGGCAAGGGAAACCCAACAAAGCTCAAATATTTCTTGGAATGGATACATAAATCCATAAGAGGGGAAGTCTTTTTTTGTTTCTATTTGTGTGCGAGTCAATAAGATGGCTTATATCTCTGGCATTGTATGAAAGAGTACAGTGCAGCAGGTCAACCATAGTATATGCTGAATAATGCTAGATCTGCCACAAAAACTGAACGTTTGATAATAAAGAAACCGGCAGAAGCAATATTTTATGAAATAAATTGGTTTACCGTTAAATTTCTTAATATAGTCGTCCGTGTAATTCGCTTCATATATGTTGATAATTTTATCTATGAGATTGTAGTTGAGTTCCAATCCCCACAAATTGCGCAGTCCCATGTAGTGTCGCACGTTGAACTCCTGGATGAGACAGTTGTCCAGTCCGGATGTGGCTTACCCTGTCCACCTTCCCGTTAAACGAGTTCTCGGTCACTCTGGGGAACGGATTATGGGACAGATACAGTTTGTCCACGTTGTACATCCCGGGATGCAGTACCGAGTTCAGATCCGTCAAGTTGTTGTGGTCTAAATATATTTGCTGAGAAAAAAAGAAATACATTTCAGGGAGATTAGGAATAACTTAAAGAATTTAGAGTCGAAAGAGAAAAAAATAAGATCTTACTAAAATTTATATTTTATTGAGAGTTTTCAATCGATAGATGTGTTTCTAGAAGGCATTTAAAATGTTTCATTTATTACATTACTATTAATATTATGGCCTTTTGGCGAAGTTTAAGATGCCATTAAGTTGCCATTTTTTAAATTTTTCTGCATCTTCAATTTTTTTAAAGTGTATCAACTAACTTCTTACAGTTATGTACACAAGTGTGTTTTATCAACTACTTTAACTCTGTAACCGTGTCTCCGTGGAAAGGCTGCTGATTTCCAGGGGGACACAAGTACAAATCCAATCATGGCCTGTATTGCAGTCACTGCCTTCGCAAGTCAAGATGGTGATTGTGTAAAATTATGAGAAAATCTTCCTTATGTAATACGTGAGACTGTGTCAGATTATGTCAAATTTAAAGTTTTCTGTTGGTGGCTTAAGGGAATTTCCTCCCAAAAACACATGCAATTATGCAATTATCCGTTGAAGACATATTGGAATTGGCCATAAGAGAAAAAAAAGGGGTTGTTTGTAGCATAATAATTTATGCAACCAAAAATTTTCAAAACAAAGCATATACAGTTATAGTTCTCAAAAAAATATATATATATATCATGGAAAGTTATGAAAAGGCTTAGATTATTTTGCAAGTGTTTTTTACTATATGATACAAAACCGGCGAATATTTTCCTTATAAATATTTAATTTTTTTGGTCACAGTGTTTTTGCTGCATAGGAAATGAAATATTTAGTTTAGAGATGAAATAAGTGAGGGATGATAATAATTCTACAAGAAAGATTGACTCGTTAAAAATTTGTTAGCACACTGATGTTTTGCTCCTACTGCAAACTAGCCAACGAACACAGCGTGTTTTTCAGCTTTTGTAAGTTCATTTAGTATGCAATTATTGAAAAATAGATACATAAATGAATAAAAAGAGAGTGTTGATTTACTGTTGGTGGATTAAGGGATTTTCCTCCCACAATCACCTATTTCTTTTAGCTTTATGTATGTTCCTTTAGTCTTCAATTAGTGAAAAATAGATGCATAAATAAATAAAAGCTGTTCGTAGATGAAATATAAAAACGATGAAAATGATCTCTCTGTTGTTGTTATTGTGTTCGTATCCCTCATGGAAAGAGGGAAGAGGGGATGGGGGCAGATTCTGCTGGGTAACCGTAGGCAGAGGTAGGATTTCTGCTGAAAGGAAGGTCAGCCTTCCGGCAGCACTTTTAGGGGGAAAAATTAGCGTATCGCATGGGAGAAAACCAGGAAAACTCACACCAGGTAGTCATTCTAACGAGGCAAGATGCTGAACGTCAATCCCAAATGCCATCGAATCTCCGCCATCGACCCACGCTGCCGCTGAGCCACAAGTCGGGACACGATTTCTCTAGATTGATGAAACGAGTGTTGAAATAAAAAATCGCACTGAAATCGTATGTCCATCTTAAATTAACCGATAGACTTAGAGTGTTTAAAAGTTGACAAGCATAATATAGGAAAACGCACAAACGAATAAGCATGGGGAGAAGGATGGATTGAGAATGATTGAATCGGTGGTACTGACTCTAGGGTTTGTTCTGAAGAAGAGCTGGTCGACATGCAGCAGTTGGTTGTGAGAGAGCACCACCGTATGAAGCTTCGTCCATGATTTGAACAAGTCGGGTGGGAGGTACGTCAGCTGGTTGTGAGAGATGCTGAAGTGCGTCACTCCCTCTGTACCCTGACAGAAGAAAAAAGATGCAGTGGAAAATAGTAACATTAAACACTGAATGTATATTGGAAAACGCTCAATAGTAACATTACGCTCAATAGTAACATTACGCTCAATAGTAACATTAAACAATGAATGTATATTGGAAAATATTCCAAAATTGTATTTTTAAAATTTTTTCAAATCAAAGTTATTATTGTAAGAATCTATATTAATATTTAAAAGTTCATTTAGCATTTAATAAAAGGGTGGCCAACCCAAATGATATTTCGGGCCACTTTGGAAATGTATGATAGATCTGCAGGCCGCTTATAAAATTATATGTTCCCCATATTTGATTTAGACCCACTATAGACATTTTCTTGAAGCGAAAAAGTTGAAACAAGCAACTTTATTAATTTTGTGCTAACTATTTTACTTACATGTAAACATAGGTAATATAATAATAATGATACAAACGTTCATAAATATATACGTAACAAAAGTAACGTAACGTAACGTAAATAAATATATAACACTAAAAATGAAATATAAAAACATATAAATGTAAAACGAAATAAAAATTTAAATCACTAAAAAACATTTATTTTTCTAGTATGATATTTGTTTCTCATCTGTTTCACTTAGCTTTTGCAAATCGATCTCAATTTGAGTGTTTACACATCGTAATGGGTGTTGCAGATTATTGTCCGTTATGTTTGAGCTTGTTTTGTGTAATGAGAGATAACACTAATCTAAAAGGATAGGATAACTAAAAAGAGAAATTTCACTGCACCCTTTCTTTCATTGGTGAGCAAAAAAAAAAAAAAAATAACTAAATAAATAAATAAATAAAAGTCACATCTTAGATGCAAACTTTATTTCAGGTGATTTTATTTTTAATCAGAAGAGTCATATTACAAATGGCGTTGACCCACTTTACACAAGCTGATCTGATTGATTCTTAAATTTGGCGATGGCGATATTTCTTGCCAAATTCTCTAATATTGTTGAGTACGACTAGCAAGATCTTGGTCCGACACCTCCTAATACCCCACTGGGAAGATACTATGTACTTTAACTCTCTAGGAAAAGGTTGAGTAAACAGAAATGATCGCCTTTTGTTGCAGGGCATTCGATTGCCAATATGCCAAGAAATAAAAAATGCCAATTACACAGGATGCCAAGCACTAAAAAATAAATAAAAACTATATAATGTACAACGAGAAGTGGAATACCGTCAACATTTAGCCATGTTGTAGCGTTTTTCTTTTTTCTCGGGAAAAGTTTTTCAATTTCACCCCCAGAAGTGAGGAAGGAATACTGTTTGAAAAATATATAATAACAACCCCTCACTCAAATGTGATAGCAGA
This sequence comes from Caerostris extrusa, assembly GCA_021605095.1. Classification (NCBI taxonomy): domain Eukaryota; kingdom Metazoa; phylum Arthropoda; class Arachnida; order Araneae; family Araneidae; genus Caerostris; species Caerostris extrusa. The sequence goes on along the minus strand of BPLR01006011.1, from coordinate 46,297 downwards.
CGAGCAGTATTGTGGGTAGTTATATTACAGGCAATTAGTGTTTTGTACTAATGAGAACAACCTGTCACTCAAATCTGACAGCAGATGTTAGGTGTCTCGGATAATGACGAAATTAGTGAATGTCTGTGTGACCTTCACAAGTCGAAACAACTCTACAGATTGAATATGATATATTATGAGTTGTTACATTGTGATGGGTGATAGACCACGAGCTGAGAAATGTCTATTAAAATGAGAAGTGAAGGAAGCGAACCCCGGTCTCATTGACGGATTGTCTTAAAAGGAGGTTTTTGGTGAAAAAGAGAGATAGTTCTGCGACGAGTCGACCAGAAGTGTTTTTTTTTTCTTTTTTCTATGAAGTTACTGAACAGGCCTGAGATTCCGCCTGTTTACAAAGTGAGCCCTTTGGGGTTTCGTGTATCACACCGTGTGATAACTGAAGTCTGCCGCAGACCAGGCAATTAGATTCGACGCAGACTCGAAATCTCTGAAAATATCTGATCTTGGAGTGAACTGTACTTGTGATTTAATCATGAACTTATGTTCAAATTTAAATTTAAATTTTAGTTTTCTTTTCTAGAATAACCCACTGTACATTATATATATATATATATTTATGATGTAAAGTGTTGTACATAAAATGAATGAAAGTGTTCCTATGAAACAAAAAGCGACCTTCTTCTTGAAGCCGTTATAAATCTAATATATAGACGGAGACGTTACAATGTGTTGCAGAGTATTAGATTGCCAAAATATACACTCAGGGTACAGAGAAGTAAAGAAGAACGATATAACGTACAACGAGTCGTGTAATACCGTCAGCGTATCGCCGTGTATTTTGTAAAGATATAACGGATACGGTAGTCCTGGCATCAAGTGAAACACTCACAAGAGACAGTCAAGTTTGTATCCCACCGCTATGTTGGACGTCTCCAGACATGCCTCCTCTCATAAACGCAGCTCAATTCGATTCTAAATTCATCGTTGAAACTACAATCATCGCGAATCCAGGTCGGACTAAAATGTAAATATGCTTGTTGTTGAGCATCAGTGAGAGATAATCTGCAGAATGATTCGTTTTGTTTCTTGAGCTTTCAAGGATTATCACTTGCTTCCAGGTTGAGCAGTTTTGATGCTTTGGCGTTTACTTTCTTTTCAAGTTCTATTGCTTATCAAGGTCAATTACTGCCTTGTTGAAGTTATACCGCTTACCATTTTGCTCAAACATCGTTTATTGGTGGCATGTTAAGTGATTTTTTAAGGAATTATTAAGCCTAAATATGCAAAGTTTTGAAGCCATTTCCTTCGATTTTATTTTAATTTGCAAACGCGTTTTTTGTTGTTGAAATTTCTTCAAATTTAATATTTTTAAAAATATTCACACAAATTATTAAATTCAGTTTTTAACTTTAGGAAAAAAAAATCTTTCTACCGGTTAAATGAAAAGAAAAAACGTGATATATCATTCAACATGTGCAAGATTTGTTTTACGCAGTAAAAGTCAATTTTTTAACTCCTCTATACCTCCAAAAATTTTAATTAGATTTCTACGAAAAAGTTGTCATATAGAATTTTTATCACTCTAAATCTATGGCACTAAAACTCGTCGGTACCGTAATGGAGAAATTTAAAACTCGTTTTTCATTATCCATTCTGATCACTTTTCTTAATCAGCTATATTCCAGTATATATTTATTCCCTTCCAGTCCTTCCCAGACGATACTGTATACTATGAAAACTGAGAACTGCTGAATACTGTACCTGTGGTTGTACTATGAATGCTGAGAAGAACTGCTTACCTGGAATGCGTCTGGCGCGACGTACTCTATGGAGTTGTTGAAGAAGGAGATGACCCGGAGCTCTGGCAGGTCTTGCAGGTTGGGCCCCTTCAGGGATGTCAGCCGACTGTTCTCGAAAAAATTTTGAATACCGTGTCCCTAATAAACCGGAAATCAGGAACGTTCTACGGAAGAACACAAAATAAATGGTTTATAAATATTTTAAACTAATCAGCAGCCCGCCTTCCTCCTGTCACGCTCACTCGCTTCATTCTCACCCGAAATGAAGTACAGCGCAACCTTCGCTCCTGCTGGAAACGTTTTTTATAGTCTCTCATCTGGAGAGGAAATATATTTAGAGTACCCCACATCATTGGGTGGCCTACAGACTTTCACCCGGAGGGATGTATATTTCACGCACCCTGCGCTTAGTCGAGTTTCGAGTTTTCGGCTGAAAAGTGGAATCCGTCCACGAATATATAATTATATGTCGTTAAATGTATTAAATTATTTATGTTTCTAATAGTATGTGTGTAGTGTTTGAGCGTGGGGAGTAAAGCTCTGAGTTCTCAAATATCCCAACCAAATCACACCCAGTTACATTCTGGTTGCCCAACTTCCATGCTACAATATTAGTTTTCTTCCTTTCTCAAGAAGTTAAACTTTTTGAGGGATTTAGTAACAGAGCTGCAAACAAATTTTAAAAAAAAATTGTGTTGAATTGTCTTTCACCTTGGACACAGAAATTAAAGGCTTAATTAGTCAAGCACACATTACACAGATATAAGATTTAAGATTTTTATTACATTAATTAAGGTGAATAATTAGCATTTAAGAACAAGGATTTTTCAAATAGCTTTATGTGGAATCTTATAACCTAATCATCATTAATTTAATATAAATGTACATCTTTATCGATTTAACATATCATTATATAGCTACCGTAAACAAATGAAAAGTTACGTCAGTCTCTAAGAAACATTTAACATAGTAAAATAAAGTTAAAAAAAGCAAAAAGATAAATTGCATGCAAATGATATATTTCTAGAAACTTATTTGCTTTAAATTATCAAATTAATGATCAAAATGAAATCATGGAAGATAAAAGCACAACTGATCAAGAACCACCATCACAATTTCTACAAATGCTTCTACTGCAGAAAACTACAACATAATGATTTGATACGCCAAATAAAGAAGTAATTAGAGATATAATTACTTCAAAGAAATAATTTTCCATCATTGCTTGATAGAATAATTTAAAAACTATATGAACTAAAAATAAAAAAGGCACTTATTTGATGTGAAAAAGATTCTTACACAAAGAAAATAACAAGATTTTTGCTTGACTAAAATTTTTGGAAAAAAACCCCACCGAAGATAAATTGCAAGACCTAACTATTAATACATATTTATATATATATTTTCTTTCGACTAAATCATTATTGTTGAAGGAATTTTAAGACTGAAAATAATCCCATATAATTGATGAAAATTCCAAAAATATAGTTCAATTATGTTGTTAACAATTAAACGATTATATTTAATTGAATCATAATTTTTATACAAAAACCAAAAACTGGAAATGTGCTAGTTATAAACTTTATGATGTATAATAATGGTGATCCAGAACAAGTTTTTAAATCTATTCAATTATATAACTGATCAAAATGAATTTAAAAAAAATCATTTCAATGATTTAAATCAATGCCATAATATCAAAATCACTTACCGTTGCGGAGCTATTTAACACGAAAAAATGTTCGAGCTCGACGACCCCTTCGAAAGCTTTTTCATCTAGTCCCTGGAAGTGAGGGTCGTCCACAACTAGGCCGAAGACATTCAAGCCTCTAAGGAATCCCCTCGGCAGGAAGCTGTCCTTGTGAAGATATATGGTGTAGAGGGTGTTCCTTTTATTCAGTTTTTCATTGAATTTCTCGAAGTCGGACACATTCCAACAATGCAGTTCTAAAATAGTCTTAGAATCATTGCACTCGCATTCTGGAACGACGTCTCTACATTTTTGAATGCCGGAAGGTGCTAGCTCTGAGACGGTCTCATTCGCCTCAGATACCACACAACAGGATGATAGGATGGCCAACAAAATCAAAACCATTGAATTAACATTGGTATTACCACAAAGTTGAAATCTTGATTTTGTAGGTTTCTCATATTTTTCTCCTTGTTTTCAATTTTTTTTCAGCATGGTTTTCCCTTTGGTTTAAAACTAATTTATATTTCTCCGAAATAATGACGTACCCCATTTTACAAAAAAGCAAATGAATCAATTAATTTTCAACGATGGAAGTTGCAGAGATTATGTTCACGTAATTAATTGCATGCATTTTAACAGTGTTTCCTGTATTCTGTGAGGTATTCCCGCTGCAAATAACGTGATCTTTTCTGCGTGTAAAACGTAATATGATTTCGAAACAATTGTCGTTTTTAGTTCCTTTAAAAGAGGATGTTAGTTATGATGTGAAACCGATGCTTAAAATATTCCAAACACCTAAAAATATTTCTTAATTTCTTCCATATTGCAAATCAATCAGTAAATTAAAGATGTGCAAATTTAGATACTTATAAATTTAGATTAATCTAATTTTTTTTTTCTCATTCAGCATTTACAGATAAAAAAATTATTTTTTGCCGCACAAATGGATTTCATAAAAAAATTCCCAGAAATAACTATTAACTGTCTATGATATCCCCAATGAAAAATAAACATACTTCTCGTAGAATAATAAATTTATTTCCTATATTAAACTACTGAAATATTATACAAAATATTAACATAAAATCTTGAGAAATACACATACATAAATACATTGAGAAACTGCTCCTGGGCAATCGAAATTCTTAAACCGACGAGTGAAAAGGGGTAAAATATGCGAATTATTTTTGTCCTTGGCCTTGCAACACAAAGACATGGAGCACTTAAAAGAAGAAGTCTTACTTTACACCATCCGAGTAAACCCCTATACACTGGGTACCAATTTTAGTCGTTTTTTACGCTAAATTGCAGGGTCTACGGTGGGGCTATCCGAACCCGGACCCACAAGGGGTAAAATAAATATTATCTTACGTGTTGTAAAAATTTGAAAATTAAATAAAATAAATGCTCAAAATTGTCGTTGCTAGATGGCTTTTTTCCAGTTGAGCTGTCTTATGGAAAGTGATTGCAAGTCCTGCAGTAAATCACTGCAAAGAAAATTTGTCAACAGATCATTTCAATTCAAAATTTTCAGCGCAGGTACTTACTGCTTTAATGTCACATAAAATCGCACCATTGGTAAAACCTACGTGTTATTAGACACGGCATAATTGTGTATAGATTAAACAATCATACGGAAAAGCTTTCTACATCCGTTGTTGTTCCGAAATATCGAATATTGTGGTTTATGTGTAGAATAAAAAGGGGGCCTCTGAACAGCTAAATGATTCTCAATCGGAAACTCCTGTGACTGCAAAGGGAATGGGCGCGATAAATCAATTAGTTGGAAAGACTTTTAATCGGACACGAGGAAGTGGAAGGAGAGGTGCAACTGGGAGTGTTCTCTTATTTTGCTGTGGCAACAACAAGACATGTCTCGAATGAGGCATTGACAGCTGTTCTACCTTAATGTATCACACTATCAATCAGATGAATATCGATTATTTTTTAGTATTAATGACGACACATGTAATGATGAAGTACTGCTTTTAACGTAATGCGCATATGTTTTGAAATCTTTCGTAGGCTTGAGAATGTTAACAATTGTTTTCTTTTTATTATCATGTGTGAGGATAATGTTAAACTGGTTAGTGGTCCGTGACGTTATACGAAAACGAGGTCCAAGAAAATAAAACTACATTACAAATTTTGATGGAAAATTTTTCTTTGGACCTCTTCTTGTATTCTTGAAATTCAAGAATAATATTAGTCTTCAAGAATTTTCTGGAGAAATTGGCTTTTGCTTGAATTGTTTTGAAGCACTTTTCATGTTTCGGCTTGGGATTTTAAACATTTGTATATCCAATTGCTATAATACTCGTAGTGCGTTGATCAATATTAATAATGACGCCATGTAATGATGAAGTACTGCTTTTTATGTATATTGCGCATATGGTTCGACAATGTTCACAATTTTTTTTATTATCAAGTATGAACATGATGTTGACCTAATTCGGGGTCCGTGACGTTGTCAAAAATGAGGGCCAAGCAAATAAAACCCCATTGCAAATTTTGGCGGAAAATGGTACTTTGGACCCATTAACTCTTGAAATGATTCATGGATAACGTTAGTCTTTCAGGAATTTTCTGGAGAATTCGGCTTTTCTTGAAGTGTTTTGTAATTTGGATTTTGCTTGAAATGTTTTGAAGCATTGTCATGTTTCGGCTTGGAATTTTAAACATTTGTATTTCTCATTCTATAAGTACACGTAGTACGTTGATCAATTCCTTCTTCTTGAAGTTTCATATTTATCACTTTTGGCATTTTCTAGTGCCTATTGAGCTGTATAATGATTCTTATTGTATTTGGAATACTTCATTCTTCATTTACGCAAAGAATTTTCAAACTTTGATATATTTTTTGGCTCTTGAATTTGGTAACTTTACTTGTAGAATTTGGAATACTTCATTTTTCATTTACGACTACTTTTATCTTACTTTTGTATATTCTTTTAAAGATTCTTGAACAATTCATTCTTCATGAAGTTCTTGATCTATGCAACATTGTTATAATCATGTGGCTATTGAATTTGATCATTCTTGGAGTATTCCAATCAATTGCTTCATATATCTCTTGCATTATTGAATATATTCCCGAGTTTATTCATCCGTTCTCGAATGTTCACACAGGATAAGTTGGAATTTGCTAAGCAGATTTCAGTTTTATAAAATTTTAATTAGTTGAAAGCGTGTATTATTATTATCTCAAAATAATTTTGGAGAATTTCCTAGCACAATTGTAAATAAATGTCCGTTGAGGATACAGCAGCTAAAGGATGTGAGAAATGCGAAATTCATGTCTTTGTCCCTTTTGATATTTTGATTGTCACTTGTTCCTATGCAAATATAGAATCATAAAATTGATCGAAGTGTAATCTAAATGAATTCAAAATATCAATTAAATATGCAAAATTGGTCAAAAAACTTGCAGAACTATTTTCAGAGCAAAAAATAAATTCGCAAAATTGTGTGGATATTAATGTTATATAAATCATAAAAGTATAGATTTGGTACAAATGTATTGTAAATGAATTCAGAAGAATTGTATGGTCAGGATTTTTTTTGAATATTATAGATTTTTGATTAAATTTTTTCCAGAAATTTTAAAACAAATTAAATATTTTTTTTTAATCTTTTTTTAAATATTTTGAGCTTAAATCTAAATGAATTTAGTCGGCTACTTTGCTGTCATTAAGCGATCGACTATGTTAATCATCTTGCAACTTAGAATTGAATTTTATTTTTAGTGGTTTTAGGCAAACGCGAAACATTTTGTCATAATTTTTTTGAAGATTAATATTTTTGTTGTATGCAGTTTAGTAGGCTTTGAGTGATGCACCTGATTTCTAATTTATTTTTAGTAATTCCTGATTGTTAAATTGAGTTTTCATAACGACATTTTTGATATATTATTGCTTTATTCAAAAAATTTTATAGCTTCTAAAGAACAGAAAAATCAAATCATTTGAAATATTATTAATGTTCAAGTTGTAGCGCTAAAAGTTGTTTATGCAGTGTGTTGAGACACAGGTTTGAGAACATCTAGCTTTATTTATACAAGTAGGAACACGGCACATAAACAATAGTTCACATTTAAAAGTATATACTATACATTCGGGAAGGATTCCACTTCTAAACCGAAAATAAAGTTATTTCCTCTCTGGATGGGAGATTGTAACTAACGACACCGCCAGCTGCGCCGTACTTTTTTTCGGGTGAGAGTCTCGACGCCTACTGATGATTTATCCTGAACTCCACAAGGGACGCTCTTGCAGTGCGTGTGAGAAAGCACGGTTACAAAGTTTCTTAGAATTTTGAAATTCTTTCAGCATGGAGAAATCGGATCTTTATTTTATCTACCGGATGAAAGGCAGATAAAAAATAACGAATAAAATATATATTATCATTGTTTTTAATGTTAATAGTCGCTTTTTAATTTGTCGATTCTATTCGTTAAGGCTAATTAAAGATCATATTCATTAACAGACAGTTCTATATATTAAATTTAATAGAAAGTCCTATTTGGCCTTCTTTCTTCAAATTCATGAGCTTCTGTTATTATTTTTCAATAACTCATCATAAAACATATTTTAATTAGCAGACAATAATAATATAATTAGATTACTTGTCTTAAAAGAGAGTCTTGAATTTCATCTTCACCTCTTTTACAATTACATAGCAGTTTAAAATTTTTAATTTGCTTTAAAATTGCTTTTTAATTTGTTTGATTTCCTTAAAAATTATTTTAATTTATTTATAAAAGTAAATTTTTTTCTAGATGGTCTATCATGCTTACAATATTTATAAAATTTTTAATCTAATTTGTTTTCAAAACTAATCTTTTTTATTTCAAAAATGTTAAAATATAGACATACTTAAATGAACTGAAGTATAGATATCCTATTTTATCTATACCCCTGAAATTAAATATAATCTAAATGCTAACAATCCCTTTAACACAATTAAAGAAAAAATATCCTATATAGATACAAAATTCAATCATTTAAATGTTGATGATTTGGAAGAATTTAAAAACGAAATTAATATGTTAATATCATATCTTTAATAAAATTTCTTTATTTATCCTTCTATTAAACCTTTCTGGATACCCTAACCGCTTTATTAAATAAATTCCTTTCTCCTTTTTTGAAAATTTGTTCTCTTTCATGTACTTCAACTTTTTCATTGCATTTTTACATTTCATATTCATAAAAAATATCTTTTATTTCTTCATTATTTAAATTCTGAATCTTATAGGTTGTTAAATATATTTTTTAATATTTCAGATACAGTAAATATTCCTTCTGTAAATCTAGATTTGTAAGCTCTTTAAATGTTTATTTATACTGATATATTCTTATTGCATCATCCGTTAAAATGCTTTTTAATATTTTCTCAATTAAAGATAAGAAATAATTTGATGGTAGTGTAGATTGTTTTGTTGCAAAATGATCTATTCGATAGAAATTTTAATGGACATCGCACTGGCACAAGGTAGAGAGAAGATATTTTAAAAGACCTTGCTTTGGCACTGTCCAAATACTTCTCAAAAGCCTTTATTTTATGCTCCTTCGATGATGTTGCGTTCCAAAAAAACTCTAATTTGATGATGAGAAAGCTACAAATATGACTAAAAACAATATATTTACTAAAAATTTTATTATAGATTCTTACAAATTTGCCATAAGGCAGCTACAACTTATACTGAAAACATGGACAAATTTTACTAAAAATGCCACAAATTTGAATGAGCTTTACATTAGATTACAAAAGTAAATAAATAAAATGTTCGTAGTTTCAATTACTTTCAGTTTATATAAAGGAAAAGGAAACAGGATGGGAACACGAAATTATTTTTCTTGTTGAGGAAGCACAAATATAATAACTGCCTTACGCACATTGCACGGAGTGAATCATTTGAATATTTTCAGTAGTAATCAGATAATTTTCAGTTGCTTTTAATACTTGTCAGTAGTAGGGGCAAATTTGCAGAGGGTATAAGAGGCAAACACAAAACGTTATCTTTCAATAACTACCACCCAAATTACCACAATATTTGCAAGAGCAGAGATACGTATTAACAACTACAGCTGGAATTTATTACATCAACTAATGCATCAGTTTTAAAAAAGACTTACCAGCAAATCTATAGTGTAATAAAAATAAATTGCAAATGTCCTTCGAAATTACTGGTTGAAGTTGTGACGGGTAGGGTTTAGAGTTCATAATTGCAGTCCCCCTCCCTATGAACCTTCCTCGCTCGAATTTTATTATAAATTTTAGACTTTGATCGGATATGACCTTTTACAAGGACACCTTTGACGTATTGACGCGCCAATATCCTGACTGCGTCCTGTGTTCTTCAGTTACTTTTATGGATTTTACACATTTGACAAACTGCCCTGCGGCCTCTTTTTATGAACTGTTCTCCAGACAAATTTTATAACAAGGCTGGTTTTCATTGAGCAGCCTGAGGGCTCATGGCCGATAGGGCCTCTGCCTCGACGTAGTAAAAAAGTTTATTTTTAAAAGCACATTACGGCTGTTTTTATTATAGCAGAGTTAATTTTGAGATAACTTAAGATAATGTTTACTACAAAGTATATGTAATGTAAATATAAAAAATATTTCAGATAAGGCATATATATAAAACATTTAAATAGTATTTAATACCGCACAGAACTTTGAAATGAAAATACTAGCTTTGGCAGTGAAAAAATCATAAAATTAAAAAAAAAAAAATCTTTGCATATACTAGTAACAAACTTAATCGCTAAAATCTATTGTCTTTTAAAGTTAAGACCTCATAGATTAAGAATTATTTTTGACAAGAATGAAAAATAGTAACAATATTCTATTTACGTATGCAATGTATTGAAATCAAAATTGTATACGTTTTCCTTCTTTTTTCGCGAATTCTATGTTATTTTCCTCGTAATTGATATAAATTTTAATTCCTTAAAATTCTGAATGTTTAATTTCCTGAGAGATCGGTACATAATTTTCTACAGAAACAATGGAGTATTCCGTAATTGGCGGAATCTCTAGTGCCGATGAAGGTGAAAACAGAAATAACTATTATTTCCATTTCTTTTCACAGTTTTTTTTGTTTTTTTTGCTCCATACTCCGCTGAGAAAAGTGTCCCAAAACAAGAGATTGAGGCTGAAAATGAAAGTGGATATCCTGGTGACCAACGGACTAGTCTTCAAGCTGAATCGATCCATATCGCACCAAAATATAGATCTATTTATATTCTCATGTTGTTGGAAAAGGGTTTGCGATGCATCAGCAAATATATTATTCTCCAGTCACTCCATGATTAACCCACCTTTGCCTTGATGGAAATGGCAGTGGATTACGAATGGCAACCGGTACATCTTTGAGCCAATTTCTAATGATTTCTTTTGAAAAATTCGAAAAATTAGAATCGGAAGGGGTCTTAATAGCCTTTAACCTCTGCCGTTCGGTGCCGGAGTTTTCGGGTTTGGCCATAGATGCATGTTGTTTGGTAGGTCCGGACTCCTTGACTTTAAGTTACAGAGCCCAGATTCCGGACTCCTAAACTGACAACTAAGATCTAGAGCGTTACGGAGCCAATAGTACATAAGTCAGATGTTAAGAAATGCTAATTTTTTAAGAAATGTTAATTTTTTCCTCATGATAACGAATTTAAAGCATTTTTAATTTTATTTATCATTTGTTAAGTGAATATAAACCGAATTTTGAATTTTGAATGTCCTTAACCATGCAGGTTATTTTTTTTAAGATGCAAAATGCATTTTTTTTTTATTTAATAAAACATGGACACACACACACACAAACACAAAGATATATATGTATTGCTTCTTTGGACATCTAGTGCACCCTTAAAAGGTTGTCTATTGAAACTTATTTTTTTTTTTTGTGTGTTTCTTCATTTCGTTTCTATTTGATTTGTCATATCTATTTTGTTCAAATAGGGCATTTGTCTGCTCTAGACGAATAATATTTGCTTCCCTAAACAACTGTAAGCATTTCCTCTAGTTTTTGAAATGTCGACGATTCTTCAGAATAACAAAACTAACCATTTAATAAACCTGTTTTCATTATTTCCTATTCAAATTCACACTCGTAGAATCAGAACATTTTTAAGATTTCCGTTTTATAAAATATTTAATATAAACGTAAGAGTAACACGTATTGCACAACAGCAAAATGATCAGATAATTGTTACGTCTAATCCTCTGTGTCGGACATCCCATGAGTAATCTACTCATGAATGGATTAAAAGGAGCAACTTCTGTTGTGACCCGTAGGCAGAAGTCTGACTTGGCTTCGTGATGCTGAAGAAGAAGGACAGTGCCTTCCGGGAGGGACTTTTAGGGGAACTACCCCTAACAGGAAAAACCCAGTCCCACCAGGCAGTCCGTTGACGAGAAGATGCTGAACATCCCAAACGCTATCCAGTGTCCTCGATTTTTGACAGTGTCTATAACAATGCCTCCAGTGGATTGAATTTCAGCCCTAATGCTCATCAGCGGCGCACGTTGACACTGGGCCGCTAATCGGGCTCAGAACGTTATCATGTGCTTCATTATTTCACGCATTAGATGAGATAAAAGATAAACAAATAAATATCGAAAGCATTTTCGAGTTTTCTACATCGAAAGCATTTAAACTTTCACAGAATTTGATTTTTTATAAAAGAGCAACAAATACGGAAGCAGGAAGTGTGGCTGACAAAGCATTAAAACTTCCACTACAAAAATCCATGGCAACCAAACCTCCATGGCACCGTCGGAAACCCCAAACTTATCTAGAAGAAGAAAGCCTTTGTTGCGTGAAAACAATGGCATTTTCAACTCACTATTTCTCGCCTCACCTTTGATTGTTTGTCTTCACACTTTGAAGAAAAATGATGTGATCAATGCAGGTCTCATCAATGTTTCTTTATATTTTGGAGATTTAATTCAAGTAAACTTTATATATAAATCCTAAAATTTAGAGTTACAATTGACAAAAAAAATGGATTTAGAAAATTTCCTCAAAATGAAAAAATTTTGATTATTGTCAAAATATTATTGTTATTGTAATTATTTTAAAAACTTGTAAAAAGAGTCAAAATTAAAAAAAAAATTAGATCCATAAGGGATTATCTTTGAATAATTGACTAACTTTTTATAAGTGATTATTTTTTTTTTTATCGAATTCGAGAATAGGCCTTATTTTACTAGAAAAATTTAAGAGGTGTTTCATAACTTAATCGATAAATGTGTCAACAAAATTTACAATAAAATTATATCATCTACTATCGCATATATTGCTTCCTATCTATTCAATTAAACCTGGATTAGTTCGTATTTACATTTTTACGTAAATATATTTTCCCAAAAGCAGCAAGAATTTTATCAAAATGCAAAAAAATAACTTTTTATTTCTTTTTTGCCTTTTAATTACAAAATATTCTTCCATTTTAGAAAAATTTTTATAGAAACATAATTTCTTCCTTTTTTTTCACCCCATTTTCCGACATTGTTTGGCGCAAATATATTTTACACGAATACGTCGTATCTCATGTTTCCCCATTACCATGCCAAACATGCTTTAAATATATATATAGTGGCATAAACTAATTTATAATTGCTGTTTGGGTTTATAAATATCATTTAGTAATAGCTCTTGTTGACATGTAATTAGTGCATACTATTGTTAAAAATACATTTGAAAAAGTGGCTAATTAATTTAATTTTTTTCAAATTAATAACCTTTTAACAAGAAACAGTCTCGTTTTAGCACTTAACATGTTCCATGGAAATAACGAATTTGTACATTTTTAAAAAATTAGCCTTCTTTTTGTTCATTTGGAATTGTAATGGTATTTATCATTGGTTACTTTTCAGAGTTTATTCTATAAGGACTTATTTGTATCCCAGTGTTTGATCAATTTTATAAAATAAGCCATACCAAACATATAATGATGATTATTTTATCAATTTTATTTTCTAAAAAGTTTCTGTAATAATGATGCCGACAATGAACAACCGAAAATTCTCAACAGATAGGCGTTTACCTGACATAGTTTTTCAAAAACAATTATTCTATTTATTCTCTATATTACTGAAGTTTCATTTTTTTAAAATTATAATGATTTCAAATTTTTGTAATTGCAATAATTATCGACTGGTATAATCAAAATTATAGAAATACAATTGTTTTTTAACAAATTAATCATATGTATCAATGTTTAGATTATTTTTTTGTATTTTACATAAAGTAATCATAAAAAACCCTACCTTCATTAAATTCCAGGTTCAACATTTTTGTTTTCATTTGTTTCTTTTGGTTGGAAATATTCTCTTTAATTTTGAATAGAAATAGTAGTTATCATTGCTTCCATCTTTGAACTTTTTTAAATGAGAAATACAATTCCTAAACGACAAATTAAATTTTCTAAAAATTCAACTGGCTAATACAATTTAAAGTTTTATTGAGATTCCAATGTCGAAATAGTTTTTTGTTGTCCGTATTCATTTTTCACTATTTAAAATAATAAGCAAAATATTATTTCCGAAGGAAGTAAGAATCACTTTTTAAAAGAACGACGATAAATGTTTCCATTAAAACGCAATCATTCCATTGAATACAATAAAAATAAACTCTCCTACTGAAAATAAATTTTTAGAATAAAATTAATCCACTCGTTGCCATACAGTGGAATCTCAATTGTTTTGGAAATATTTACCAAACGATTTAGATAACAGAAAATGAATTTTAATAAATAGATATTAAAAACAAAACTAAAAATTGTTATTCGTCTGCTGAAAACTTTTAAAGAGAAATTTTTTCTTAAACTTATTTTTATCGTTTGGCAAAAAATTAAAAATTGTTTTCAAAAATAATTTTTGATCACGAGTTTGAAAAAATGAATTTTATCTTCTGAATCGATCGACAAACATCCGACACGTGAAAAAAAAAAACTAATTAAAAAAAAAGAAAGAAAAGCATTTCATGTGCATATGATTCCTATATAGTATGAAAAAAAAAAAAAAAAAGTTATCAATGGTATCGTTTCAAACAGTTGCCTTTAAAGCAAACATAAAACTGAACAAAACCATATACTTATTAATAGAGACATAAAAAAATGTCACGATGTCATTGAAGGATGGTGATTAAATTACATTTTATGGCAGTTTTCTGTTTTATTTCGTTAAACAAAATGGGCAGACCTTTTATGAAATCTGATAATTAAGATTTTTTTATTTATTTCAGTAACAAACTACACTTCCTGTACTTATGTTCCAAGTTGTTGTTTTATTGCAAGGAATAAAACATGTTAATTCTTTAATTATTTAAAAACAGATTTTGTTGAAGAATCAACCAGCTGCTGGTATTCTTTCTAATGAGTCATAATAATCACGCTTCACCTGAATGCATTGAGGTGCATTTTAAACGCTTTTAAGTACTTTCAAATAGACCATGTCCTCCCGACAATGCCATCAAAAATATCTGAGGATTTGGAAATCACCAAATTTTATACTTTTTGAACATTAAATATAAAATAAATAGTGAGAATTTATTTATATTTTATAATGATGTTTTTACCATCCATACATTATAGTAAGACCTGCTTAATATTTAGTGCTGTTTCTGTTCTACACGGTAATACTAAATAATAATGTAAGATTCACAGAAATCGGAAATTTTAAATCTTATTTTAAAGTTTATCATAATTTTAAGGACGTTCCAACAACAAGTTGATAAAACACACCGACTAAAATTAACAATCCTATAGCGATTTACAGAAAAACCATTACATCATGCAGGCCGTAATCTTGAAAAAAATGAAGATGTGAAATGGTAAAGACGGAATCGCACCCTGAATAGTCCCGGAGCACACTAGCAAGGTTTGGTTTGTCGTTTTACAATCACCTTGGGCACACTATGACTAAACAGATCACAATCTACACTTTAACGTGGATTTCGAACCACTGACAAACATCCATCTCTTTGTCGAGATTCGAACTTGGGGCTTGTGGTACCGAAGTAAAAAACGCTGCCATCAGGTCGCGACACTCATAAGATAAAACTGCTATTACCGTTTATTTTAAATTTTTTTCTTTCATAAAAAATATTGAGGAAATTCATTCATACAAGAAAATTAAGCAGGATACCAAGGGTAAAAATTGCAACGACAGCCGTGAAGTTTATATATTTTATTTGTAATTTTTATTATACTGCTCCAGTTGCGTAACCATTCCATCATCACCATCAATACCAAACGTAACACCTAAATTATAAAAAGGAAAAATATTTTAGGAATCGCGTTAAAAAATTTGTCTATAATATCTTTTTATAAGACAATATTCTCGTTGTAAAATATGAAATATAAAATATTTAAAAATATAAAAACTTTCCCTCATATAAAATCTAAATCTAGCCATAAATTTTTGAGAATGTGTTAGTAAAATGTAAGCAGAAAAAGGTTTCTAATTAATTATATTTCATTATAAAATTAAGAAAATAATTTTTACTTAATATTGCAGTGCATTCACAGAGGTAAAATTGTATTCAACTTGAACACATTCCCACAAATTTAAAATAAATGAAATTTTGATTTTCGGTCTCAGATGGAGTCTAGCTCAAGATAAAATTTTCTAAATAAAAGCGATACATCTTTCGAGATTTTACAAGGAAAAAGTCTAGTTAAGTAATTTATGTACTCAGGGTCGTTTTTATCTGATTTATTTAATATCTAATCTTACGAATGTAGAATTATAATTATTCTAATCGATCGATATAAATATTTATTTTTAAACCATTTTGAATAGGAAAATAACAATAATAATAATTAAAGTAAAAAAAACCTACATGACTTTTCGTTTGATCATTTACGATTTATTGTTTAAAAAGGAAAACAAATTTTAATTTCTGTGTATAAAGCAATGGTTCGTTTTTCTGCATGTATATTTTTTAAATCGAAATTTTAACGAGATGTTAAATATGTTGTTTTAACTTTATTATGTTTTTGAAATGAGTGCAGAAAATAAAGGTTTTTATGAGCTAAGCAACCCATTCAAATTAAAACTTATTAATGTTAAAACAAAAATTAACCTATACAAGACCTTAATTAGACCAATCGTTTTGTATGGCAACGAGTGCTGACCATTGAATAAATCTGTAAAAAGATAGGCTTTTCCTTTTTGAAAGAAAAATTATCTGTTTTAAATTCATAGTTTAATATATGACTCAGAAATTTAAAAAAAAAAAAATCTAATTATTCAATACAACACTTTAAATACAAATTGATTAATAATTAATGATTAATTTCTGATTTTTGAATGTATTGTTAGATAGAAAGTTCTCTAAAACAACGTATTACTATATTAATTTGAACAATCTCTCACGCATTAAGAAAAATTCCTTTGTCTATGGTCTTAAAACCTGTCTCTCAAAATAACAGCAATTATCTTCCTCCGTATATCAAACCTCTCATCACTAATCTCAACAGAGCTAGAAAAAAATTGGCACACTTTTCGAGACCCAATAAGTAAACATAACTGTAATAATGCACAATCTATCGTCAGAGCGAAATTTATACATATAAACAGGCATTTTGGTCATCATCATCATCATCAAACTTGGACTGACATCTCCAAACTCTAAATGATAATGATAATTCTATCTGGAAAACTGCTAAATCCTTCAATTGCAAAAGATCTTTTATCAAACTTTTTGTTGATTCTACCTGCTTACCAGCTACTACTGATGATAAAAAAAGCTGAACTTATTGCAGACAGCCTTCAATCTCATTTACGGAAAATGACATTTTTGCACCTCTACTAATCTGTTTGTTAATGATTCTCAATAATTTCTTTAGTATAACTATATTACTAAAAATAGCTATACTAAACCCTTCTACTTATATTAAGTCTGTTAAAATTAATTAATAAAACTTATGACATTGATAATGCTACTAATAAAATTCTTAAAAATATTCCTTTTAAGTATATTCTCAAAATTTGCAATATTATAGTTTCTATATTTTATCATGGCCACTATCCAACCTTTTGGAAAACTACTCCTATTATTCCTATCCTAAAACCTGGTAAGGATCCACTAAATCCATTAACTACATACCTATTTCTATCCTTTCCTGTATCAGTAAAATAGCAGAAAAAAAATATACTAAATCATATCAATCTACACATGAAAAGAAAAACAAATCATGATATCTCAACAATTCAAATTTACTGAAAAACTTTCAACTACTCATCAACTAATCATCATAAACCTGACTGAAACTATTTTTGAAAGCTTTGATAAAAAAAAAAATAATAATTACTGCTGTTATCTTCTTGATGTCACATAGGCTTTTGACCGTGTATGGATAAAAGGACTTATATTCATAAATTTATCTCTTACAAATTTCCTCCTTTCTTAATTAAAATTCTGCACTCCTACTTTACTAATCGCAATTTAGTGTTGTATTTGTAAGTAATAGTGACTCAACTCTTCATATTATCTTGGCAGGAGTTCCACAAGGTTCTCTTCTTGGCCCCTCTCTATATAATATTTTCATTGATATTCCAAAATGTCCAGATATTAAAAATCACTCTCTACTCTGATGAGACGGCTATTTTATGTCAAAATAATAACCCATTGGTTATCATTTTTACTTTTTCAAAGTTATATTACCTGCTTTCAGACCAGGATAAATCTCGAAAAAAATTAAACTCAATACTGACAAAACTCTTTACTCACTAAAATAAATTTACTAACCCAATTATCACTATTTATAACACAACCATCTCTTGGTCCATACGAATTAAATATCTTGGCACCACTCTTGATGCTCTCAGCATATTAAAAACATCCGAAATAAATTTAATAAAGCTATCCGCATCTTCTAACCTTTAATTTGTAAAAATTCTAACCAGTCGCTACGTAAAAAATGCTACATGCGTCCCATGATAAAAAAAAATATTACATGATCCCTATGATTACTTGTGCAAGTCCAGTTTGAGGCTCTGAAGAAAAAAAGTAACTTGGAAATCATCCAAAGACTTGAAAACAAAATCCTTCGGATGATCACCCACTCACTTAGGTACTTCAGGAATTAGGATATTAGACAATCGATTAGCTTCCCAAACATTCGTCAATTTATACTTAAAATTTCTACAATAATCTCTCTCAAACTTGCAATTCGATTTTAAATTCTCTTTCTAAATATGATATTTCTTTGTTTAAAAATAGAAAAAAAGACGTAATGTTCTTAATATGCAATCCGTTGTTTTTTCTCCACATTCCTTCATCCGAAATGCCATTACTGCATGACCCACCGGAGGGTGGACCTCCTTCTATTGTTTCCAAAAAGTCTGTATATCTGTAAGAAATTTGATGTCAAAATATTCATTACTGTTTAAGTTAGGGTTGCCTTTGTGAGACGCTAAAATTGATTCCGGCGATTTTTAAATAGCAAAGAAGAACTTGCATTAAATTTTTTTGGAAAAATATAGAATGTTGCAGATGATGAGGATGATGATTTGACATGTTGCGAAGCAACTTGGCTGCACAAGCAGCAGCTAGCTTCTATCTTGTTTCAGTACAAAGACGGAATGTTGCAGAAGACATTCTGTGAGCATTTCTATATCAGAAAGAAATGTTTAGAAGTGGAATAAACAGTTCAAAGAAGGCAGAGTACGTGTTGAAGAAGAAGAGCCTTCTGGTCGACCATCAACCTCAATCAACGAAGCTCACGCCCAAAAATAAAGATTGCTTGCAAACCATCAATTTACAATTAGAGACCTTGCTGATGATATTGAAATTTCAAAAGGATCGGTAAATTCCATTTGGGTCACAAACGCATCAAATCTCGATTGGTACCGAAAACAATGAATGCGCTAGTTCACACTGCATTGATTCCTCGTGACGTTTTCGCCAAAAATGAAACCCGTATCATACCACAACCATCGGATTCACACCGTACGATTTCTAGCTATTATCTAACGTGAATCGCCGCACGCTTTGAAGGCTATTCCTGCCGATGACTTTTAGCATGCACTGAGGATAGAAAAAAGTTGGCATTAGTGTATTGCGTCGGAGGAGATTTCTTTGAAGGTCGATGAAATAAATTTGGAAGAATAAATAAAGAGTTTTTTTGAAAAGAAATAGTTGATCGTACGTTTTGGGCACAGTAGTAGTTTCTGCTCATTTAATTTTTTTCCGTTTCTGCTCATATTTATACATTTTACTTTTAAAGTCTTGAAAAAAATTTAGTTCTTTTTTTTTTCTTAATTTATACTATTACCTTTCTCTCTTAATTTATACTATTATCTACGCCACTTAATTTATACTATTATCTTTCTCTTTGATTTTTTATTAATTACATATTTCTTGATATAACATATGTGACATAAAATTTAAATGGTTATTGACCTAAAGCAACTCTTCTCCAACGTCAAGATAAAAATTGTGTGGCTGCATTGCAGCCAAAATACTTTGTTTAAACCACCCAGAACTCCTTCGTCTATGGTCTTTGCACAGAAGAAAAATGTGCAACAAGTTCATGTCGCGACGTATGGCACAAACGTTTCATTTATAATGGATGATATTTACATCGCTTGGGGGAGTAAAAAAAAAAAAAAATAATCCTTAATCACATGACATCCTTAATCACATCCAACTCAATGACGATTAAGACATCTTGTGTTAAAAATGTCACATCAACTATCAGAAAACGCTACTGAAAATGTTCCTAGTTATGAGAGAGGTTTTTGCCCGGCGGAAAGCCACCCGCTTTCATTTTTTCCGCTATCAGGCGCATGATGCCACTGCGCACGCGCTCATCAGAACTCGACAATTTATAGGTAAGGTTAAAATGATACGAACTTCCGATAATTTCGAAACAGTTGCAATATTTGATCTCGAATGTGAGGAACTGGGTGAGGATATGAAAGTGCAAATATCCAGTTGTCGATAGACAGGATATATAAGATCTAATAAATGTAGGTTTTAATTATTTGTCGGAGGAAATGTATCTTTTGATTAAAAGTATGATATAAAAAAAAAAAAAAAACAAATCAAATCGCAAAATGTTTTTTTTTTTTCTTTCTAATGCAGCTGGCAAACACAGACAGCTTGGTCTTAGATGCCTTAAGGCAAGTGCTGCACAGACGTACTCACGTTGCATTACCCAGGGGCACGTGTAACTTGGAAGATAATCCACGGACGCGGAGTAACAATGCCCCCATTAGACCTGGGCTTACTTTTAAAGGGGATTCCGAACCACTACAAGCAACCATGGCACCGCCAGGACTCGAACCCGAAATCTGTGGTACTGCGAGCCAGAGCGCTAGCCACTCTGCCATTCAAGCCCTAATTGTAAAATGTATCTCTTATATGCTTGGCTTCTTGCTAATTGCTATTCATTTTGTATGACAATCGGGCAACTTTTTTTCTTTTAAATAAATCTTTAAATATCGGCAGAATATTTAGAATTGTATTATATTTTTTATTTAAATCTTTTCTGTAGTAAAATACTTTTACAAATTTAATTTATGCTTAATTTAATTTATTTCACAATTCTGTTCTTAAAATTATATTGATTGTTAATTTATATAGATAACATTTCTATTATTTTTAATTCTTATAAGAATTTTTTGTCCTTCTAAGAATGTTAAATATTTTTCATTTAAGAAGAAATTTATTATTATTTATTCTTTTAAGAATAAGAATAAAATGTTAAAAGAAGTAAAGTTTCAATTTTAAGAAAATAAAAAAGAATAAAAAAACCCATTTCTATTTGCATTAATTTGCATTGATATCAAACATTTATTTTTTATATTGGATATGTTAAACATTTATTGTATATTAAAAAATATACCAAAATTGTATTTTTAAAATTTTTTCAAATCAGAGTTATTATTGTAAGAATACATACTATTAATATTTAAAAGTTCATTTAGCATTTAATACAGGGGTGGCGAACCCAAATGATCTTGCGGGCCACTTTGGAAATGCATCCTAACTCCGCGGGTTGCATGAAAAATTATATATCCCCCATATTAGATTTAGACCCACTATAGACATTTTTTTGGAGTGAAAAATGGAAATATAATGAGTTATTATTTTTGTGTTTACTATTATTCTACATACAAACATAGAGAATATAATAATAATAATGATACTAAACACACGATGTAAAGAAATATATAACACTAAAAGGAAATATAAAAATATATAAATATAAACGAAATAAAAATGAAATCAATAAAAATATTCATTTGACTAGTGCGATATTTGGTTCTCCACTCTTTCACTTAGCTTTTACAAATCGATCTCCATTTGGGTATTTGCACTTCGTAAGTGGTGTTGCAGGGTGAGAGTCTGTTATGTTTGAGCGTGTTTTGCATTTGGTCAATTTCATTTTCGAAAAAAACCATTCGAAGGTGTAAATGGAATCAAAAAGCTCTATCAACTTCTTGTGTCAGATTTCTCAAATTGGAAAATTTCTCTTTGAGACACAACTGTTATAATAATCTGTTTTTGATTCTGATGTTTCAAAAATTTTTTTAATTCAATATTGCATTGTAAGTCAACCAGTTCCATTACAGATATTCTGGAACCGATTCAGATTTCAACATGACAGGGGAGATGAATATATTTCAAAACTTTTATTGTATTTGTCTCACTATAAATTACTGAATCGGCTTTTTAAAAGCAGCTGTTTTCACTACTTTGGCCATTATAAAATAAATATATTTTGTAAAAGTCTAATAAATATGAAGGTCCTAAAAATGTTCAAGGCGGGCGGCCGGTTGGCCGCCCTGCATCATTAAAAATAAAAACACGGCCAGCGCTTAAATTGCCAAAATACTAACTTCCAAAGAACTTTATGATAAACTAAAAATGGAAAAATAATTTTTAAAAAAAGTCGAGGAGAAAACAAAAAGGAAATGGCTTCGATTCTATGTATTCCTCAACTCTGGAATGTGATATTATGCTATTTATAATTATATTAATGTTCCGTTGTACATCGTGAGCCTCCTATTGCACTCATATAAATGCCACAAACAGCCAACTGACTGAAGATGAACTGGGAATCAATCGCACGCTTTACTTAATAATAAAATACTTAATCATGCAGTGCTTTGATTGTCCTTTCATGACGTACCGGTCATTTTGATCTAATACGGTGCTCAAAGAGTAAGACCAATTTTTTTTTCAAAAACTCTTTATTTATTCTTCAAAATTTATTTTAATCGCCTTTTAAAGTAATTCACCTCCGGACACAATGCACTTATGCCAACGTTTTTCCAATCCTCAATGCCTGCTAAAAAGTCATCGGCAGGGATGGCTTTCAAAGCGCTCGGCGATTCACGTTGAATCTCTTCAATAGACTCAAAACGGTGTCCCCACGCAGTGGTCTTTTGAGTTTAGGAAATAGCCAGAAGTCGCACGGTGCGGTTGTGGAACGATATGGGTTTCCTTTTACGAAAAAATCACGAAGAATCAATGCAGTGTGAACTGGCGTTCAGTGTTTTCTGTACCAATCGAGTTTGACGCATTTGAGTCCCAAAATGGAATTGACCTATCCTTTTGAAATTCCAACCTCATCAGCAAGGTCTCTAATTATAAATCGACGGTTTGCAAACACCAAATATTTAATTTTGGACGTGAGCTTCGTCGGTTGAAGCTTTGATCGACCAGAGGGCACTTCAACGCGTTCTCTGTCTTCTTTTAAACTGTTTATACCACTTCTAAACATTTCTTTCCGATATAGGAATGCTCACCGAAAGCCTTCTGCAACATTCTATACCTTTTCCGAAACAAAAATGTAATGCAAGTTTCTTTACTTCTTACTAGGCACTTCCTAAGTTCGCGGTCTATCATCAATCATCACGATACAACAACTCATGGCGTAGTCCATATCCCATTTGAAATTGCTAATTTTGCGAGGTCTCATTATCCATGACACTGATTGTCTGAGGGACAGGTTGTTCTCATTAGTACAAAACACTAATTGTAAGTAATATAAACATTCACGACACTGCTTATCTGTTGTCAGATTTGAGTGATAGGATGTTATTATGCACTTGTTAAAGAATATACATATATTTATTTGGGAACCAAATGCTATATCTCTTGTCGTGGGAAACATGCTACACCAAACACAAGTGATAGTATTAGTAACAGTGATAATTCTGGAAGATATTTAAATTTATTATTATTTTTATCTGCAAATTTTGTTTTTCCAACAGCAAAATATACACATAAATTAAAAATACTTCTTCATTAAACAGGAAAGCAAGTAATATTGCCGAATCTAATTTTTAAAATTTCAAGTATAGGTTATTAACATCTCTTAATTAATTAATATTCTTTACTTGAATTCAATTACATAACTATAATTACTATTTGATAATTTAGTTTTTTTAAATGCGTGATTATAGACAAATACTAACACAGCATTAAGAATTCCATCAAACAGAAAATAATATTTCAAAATTAACTCTAATTATTAATCCAAAATTATACATATAATGACTTTCCTTTTTCCTAAAGTAGTACAAATTACTGAAGAAAACAACATTAAAATGAATTTATATGATAGAGAGTAAAAAAGAACTACAACAAGATAAAAATAATTAAATACCAAAAATATTAAATTATTTCTTAAAACAAAACAAAATAAGAAGATTTTCGCATTAGTTGAGCCCCAATAATTTCTCAACAATATTATTAAAAAATCACAAATTTTTACCACATTACCTCAA
Organism: Caerostris extrusa; assembly: GCA_021605095.1. Classification (NCBI taxonomy): domain Eukaryota; kingdom Metazoa; phylum Arthropoda; class Arachnida; order Araneae; family Araneidae; genus Caerostris; species Caerostris extrusa. The sequence continues at coordinate 22,051 of BPLR01006011.1, read as the reverse complement.
CCCTTTTTGTATTTAAATTTCATTTAATGTTTCTCAACGAAGGAAAATAAACAACGCTAAATTACATACTGCCAAATGACCATTTATCGATTAAACGACGTCAAACAGAAAGATTTTACCCGGTACAGATCCAAATAAAATTTTTAACACAGAAATTGCGCCACGGAATTCTTCCATTTTTTCAAATGGCACAGGAACTCTTTATCCTTCCATGAACTCAACAAATTTTATCTATCCGGTAGGTTCCGAAATTGTAAATCCTTCACTGTCGATGGTTCCTTTTTGCTTGAATTCGAACATTGTATATTTACATTCTTCTTGCATATTCTTCTTCTTGTAACATTCTTCTTGTAACATTTTTTTTTGTTGAAGTAAAATTTTTTGCAAAATTAGTTTGGATATCTTTTGTTTATAAATGATAATTAAGAAACTCTTCTTATTATCAACTCAATATTTTATATATTTATATGTATGTTCTATGTACTGTATTCAAATTCTTCTAGCATAAAAACTTCTTGTTTACTTTTCTGTAAATTTTTTTTCCATCTGAAACATTTCTTGTATATTCTTCTTCTTGCAACAATTTTTTGTGTTTAGACAAAATAAACAACAAATTCTAATTAGTTCTGTTTTCAATTCAACGAAAGACTTTCATTTGCGTTTACCGGTGCTAATTGGTGGAATCTGGCACCATCTGGTGGCGGAATTTAGAATTTTTCTAAAATGAAGTTTTAATTTCTATGTCTTATTTTTGAAATTTATTGATTTGTTCTTTTTAATATACATTTTTGGTTCCAAATTTGCTTTCTTCAACAATCTGTCTTTTTTTCATTCTTTTCTGTAAAAAAAACTTGTAATGCCTGTAATGATATCAAAATAATTTATTTTTATATATGCATAAGGATGCTGATTTATAAATATCATTATATGTTTTTCCATTAAAATTTTCTCTTTAAAAATATATAAATGAAAAATATTAAAACAAATTCTAATTAGTTCATGCTTTTCAATTCAATCAAAGACTTTCATTTGTCGCGTTTACCGGTTTTAAAATGTTGGAAGTCAGTGGACCATCTGGTGGCAGGATTTTAAATTTTTTCTAAAATGAAGTTTAATTTGCAATTTCTAGTGTCTTATTTTGAAATTGGGCCATGCATATGATTTCGAGACAGGAGTTCTTTTATTCAAAGTTCCGAATCTCAGCAGTCATTTTAAATCGAGACCTACGACTTAAAATAGATTCGGAATCACTACAAACATCCATGACACCACCGGCACTGCACCTGTCAGTGAGCACTAGTCACTCTGCCATCAGCCCCTTTATGTCTTCCACCGCAAGGTAGTACGTAGTTCAATCACATGAAAATCAAATACATAGTCTTTAATATTTAATTCTTTGTATTCAGTTGTTTTTTTTTAAAACGTCTAAATAAGTTTCACATGCTTCTTCAGTTGATATCGTGTTGAAAATGTGTTTATTTAATTATGGATTATGTGTAATAATATCTGTTTTACCTTCAATTATTCCTATGGATTTTCTGAATAAATCTCTTAAAATTTCAGCTTTAGTGGTTTATAAAATTTATTACATTTCCTAACTGTGTTTTGCTTTTTTTCATAAATTTTCGTGGAAATAAGCTGATGAAAATAAGTTTTCCAAATTTGCTTCAATTATTATTATCTTTTTTTTTTTTACTAATTTTTCTTCTTTAAATTGCAAACCGTATTCCTTAAGTATTTTCTGTATTGAGACCTATTTTTAGGGTCGTTAATGAATTATTTCAACAATGTTTTTTTTTTTTTAAATAACTTTTTAAGACTGACTTCTGGTTTTTTTTATCCTTTAGGTTTAAAATCATTGTTTTTATCAAATCTTAAGCCAGAATAATCAAATTTCTTTTTTAATTTTATTGCTTTACCAAGTTTTTAAATAAATACTTATTTATTTTTATTTAATTACTCACCTACATCTATATTTCAAAAATCTACTAAAACAGGTTTAAAGTCACTTGATTGTTTTGATATGTTTAACTTATAATCTAATTAAATCATCTTTTCTACAAGCCTTTGGGTTGCGCAAACATTTTAAAACCTTTCGAAATTCACTCACTCTTTTTTTCAATTCAGTAATGCTCGCCATTTATAAGGATATTTCTCCAATTAGTAAAAAAAAAAACCCATTCTTTTATGCATTATAAGTAGGTTTAATTTATTTTAATTTGGTTATTTCTAGTTTGCTAAGAATTCTTATAATATTTTGCAAACTTTTTGGTATTGGGAAATGTAATAAAATAACGGGGATTACAGTACTAAAGTTGTGTACCTTTACTTTTATAATATTACTTTTGAATTTCATGTAATATTTTGCCTATGGTTACCTATTTAGTACTTACGTTTAACGGTACGTATTTACGTTTATGGTTACCGTTAGTACTTACGTATTAACGGTACCTTCGCGACAGACTTGGCGGTTTTTAAGTGTCGCCAATCTAACAGCTACTAAGGTTACCAAACCAATAGAATAGATTAGTGCCATTTAAAAACCGTCAAATCTGTAGCTGCGGTTGGCGCGTGTGCTCTTTATTGGCGCAACTGTCGCCAAGGTACCGTTAATACGTAAGTACCAATTATGGATATGGTTATCCTGTTTATTGATAACAATATTAATTTTCCAGGTTTACAGAAGTTTCATGCCAACATGTATGACTGTATTTACTTTTCTTCACCAATTACTGTAGCTTGAACTTCAATTTTGTAAGCATTACATGTTGCATAGTTTCAAAATATTGTATTACATATTAAAAAATCAAAATGTTTTTCTTCTAACTTTAAATGTCAATTTCTACCTCTAATGGCTCGTGTACATCTTAACAATGCATCTTGACATTGCATGCTTTATCGGCAAATTTCCATTTAGTGTCAGGTATTTCCCCCTGCGACACGCTCCTGCTTCCTCGTGTGATGTCACAGGGGTAGGAAATGTTCCTTTCTGCGGCAGACGATTACTTTTTCTTCCTCGTCCCAGACGACATTATTATTTTCTGAAGACAACTCCTTTAACCAATTTTGAAAACTTTCAGGAGATGCTGCAAAAGATTTCGAAGGTGCAAACAAAGTTTTGGAATTATTTTTAAATGGAAGATCTGATTCGATAATCAATTATCGCTGCTACTGATTATGAAGCATGGAATTGCCATAATATTCCAGGTAAAAGTTCAATGCATTTCCGATGTCCTATATAATTCAGTGCTGCCGTAAATATGTTTGAATAAAATTATGGTACTCATTTAGCAAAAAAAAGGCTTTCTTTAAGCATTTCTGGAAGAAAATGATTTAAGAAAAGTTCCACTGAGTTTTTCTATAATATATTGTGATATTGTATACCGGAAGTGCATGTTTTTAAGTTAATATTTCAAAATATTAACTTAAAATATTTTTTGCGTAACTTAAAGCCAGTCAACGAGGCTATCACGGTACATGAAAATTCTAATGGATAATTATTTTTATGGAGATTAATTCTGTGTGCAACTTAAAATCGACGCAGGAAAAATTCTGAATCATGTTCAAATTGAAATATAATCTACAGAGTTCCATCTACCTCAATACTGAATTTATGCGGGGACATCTGACTGTATTAATATCCGCAATGATAATCGCTGTGTGTGTTTGTCGGGTAATGTCCGATCCATTTTTGGATAAAAATGTGCACGTCGGCATTTTTCCAATAAAAAGTGCGAAGGACTGTTACCTGAATGCAAATGCAGTGAGAAGACCAGAAAGCCAGAAGTTGCACTGATTTGCCAGAATGTGAGTGACTTCAAAGCTTTGACCAAATCTTATCGAACAGTTTTGTGTTCAGGGTGAATACAACTTTCAATATCACTTTGTCTGGGAACACTGTTCTGCCCAAAGGGTTCCTCCGTGGATTGATAGTTGGTCAGCTTTGCATCGACGATCCCCAGACAGAAGTGCTGGAAGATGGGGCTTTCGAAGGGGTGCTCCATCTGGAACGAATTGCTGTTCAAATTAGTTCTATGCAGGTGAGTGACTTTGATATTTGTTATTAAATTTAATTCGATAGAACAAGCATGGTGATGGAATTTCACATGTTATGACTGAATCAATTTTATAAAAGAGTAACAGAAACAGCGTGGGACATAATTCTGTAATGTGACTCTTTATTGTTTTGTCAGTAACCTCAATAAAACTGAAAAATTCAACAAATTATTCAGAAATAAGAAATATTTATAAAAACACCAATGAAGAAAAGAGTCTTGTTCAATTAAATTTTAATACTGAGGGATAAATAATATTTATATGAAAATATTGTAAAACAACATAAGATGTTTCATATGTTTGCTATCAAAAATTGTTTTTATAAAAAAATTTGCGTTTCAAATAAGATTTTCATAAATAATATTTTTATCATATATTTGATAAGAATATTTTGATTGAAACATTTCGATCATCACTTTTGATTTTCAGTTAACAATATTTTTGTTCACTAAGTTAAATAATCGAGTTTTAATCTCCGAGTGACTCTCGCCAGGGGCCACAAGTTTCGTGATCCAGTCCCGGCGGTGCCATGGATGTTTGTAGTGGTTTGGAATTCGTTTTAAACCGTAGGTCCCGATCTAATATGACTATTACTACTACACCACACCACATCATTGTGCCTAAACCTGAGTTGCCCATATAAAGTTTGGGAATGATGTGGGTGAAAAGTTGGATTGATCCCGCGACGCTCTACAGTCATATGAGCCTTAGACCTACAGCTTAAAATGGATTTCGAATCACTACAAACATCCATGGTACAGTCGGAACTCAAACCCAAAATCTGTGATACCGAACGCCAGAGAGCTAGCCACTCGGCCATCAGGCCGCTCTGTCTAATAGTTAACTTTTAGTGTTTCGAAATTCACTCTAATTCACAGTTTCTGGTACAATATGATTGTAGAGCGTTGGATGTAGGGTTGACAACCTACTCCGTAAAAAGAAAAACATCTCCTATTTCGAAATATGCCAGTAGGCAGACGGCCTAGGCTCACCATGGGGTTGTTACACCAATGAAGAAGAAGAAATTAAATAATACTGAGGGATATTCAAAGAAAAAAAGATAAACCTAAATTACGGAATTCTAAAAGTCTTCAGGGTTCAATAATCGTTTTCATTTTGTCGTTAGAATTATCAACATATACAAAGCACTTTTTAAATCTCTTCACAATTCAACTCTATTCAAGCAGTGAAAATGTTCAAGCCAAATTCACAAAGCAGTTAATATTATAATAAATTTTGACGAAAATGTAACCCATGTAATCCACATGTAGAATAGATATTGATATGGTCAAATGTAAATTTATGTCATGTCTTTAATCTGAAAAATCATTCATTTTAAGTACGATGGCGAAGAGAGCATTCTTTGGCTCTCTAAATGATTCACTGATGCTGTTAATGGAGGCCTTCTTTATATTTCTTAAAATAAAAACGACAGTGAATCACTGCAAATCCTTTAATTTTAAAATAAGACCTTCTATTGAGATACTGTAAACAATTTTACCCATTAAAACTTCAACATAATTATATTCATTTAGTTACATTATGTCTCTCTCTTTTGGGCTAATTAGACCGGAACCTACAGTTTAACGTAGATTCCGAACCACTCACAAACGTCCATGATACCGCCAGGATTCAACTCTGAAGCCTGTGGTACCAACTGCCAGAACGCTAGCCAATTGGCCGTCAGATCGCTCGCCAAGGTAGGAGAAAAAGAAATTGCATTATGGGTTTAGTTTCTAAAAAGAAAGGAAACATATTAATAAAATTAATATTTGCCCTTAAAAGACATAAAATAATGGAATTTTAGTTAAAATCTAGGATCCTGTGCCCTTTGTGCCAAACACATCACCAAGTTGCTAAGTCGGTAAGTAAGCATAGAAATGAATGGGCCAGGTAGTTTGCGCGATAAAATGATATTACGCCGAAATCCTTTACTGTGTTGCCAAATCGCCAAGTAAACAGACAAAAAGGTTGCCTAAGTTCGGTGTCATTGTAAAGTGCTATTCCGCCAAAATTTATAGCCAAACAGTGCTTTTACGTCAACATTAGCAGCCAAATAGCTATTACGTCAAAGTTTATTCCTGAAAAGGCTTTGAAGCCAAAGTTTATCGCTTTAACGCCAACTATTATCACTATCCTTTATCGCCAACATTTATCGCTTTACAGCCATTTTTCACTAAGCAAATTTTGTTATATAACTTCTTTTAAGCCAAAAATGCCTTATCGCCAATATTTATCGCTTTATAGCCAAATTTTTTCACTAAGTGAATCTTTTTTTGAGTTTTTTGAGGATGCTCTTTTATCACTTTATAGCCAATTTTTTCAAAGTTGACGCTTTATCGCCAAATTTTATCACTAAAATTTTTGATCTCTGGAATACTTTTGCGCCAAATGAAACCGCTTTTACGCCGAAATTTAGCGCTATTATGCCAAGAAAATTATATCTAAAATGCCTTTACGCCAATTTATTTCGCTTTATCGCCAAATTTTTACCACTATTATGTCAACTTTTTAATGTTTTTCTTTTACGCCACATATTGCCGCTTTAACGCCAAAATATATCATTATTTTGTCAACATTTTATTCCTAAATTGCTTTCACACCAAATTAAATCGCTTTATCGCCAAATTATTATGTGGATATTTTATTTTGCTAAGTCACAAAAAAGTATCGTTTAAACAAAGATAATAAGGTTAAAATCTAGGATGCTGTACCCCCCTGCAGGAGTCGCCAATCTTGCAACCCTGAATATTTCGCCAATTTTCCGCCAATTTCTTTAGGGTTGCAATACTATAATTAGAGGAATTTCGTAGCTTCCTTTTCCAAACAATATAATGACTATTTATTGTTATTGTGATTATACTATTATTTGCAGAATACTTATTTGCAGTAAATAAGAACATAAATATATATCGTCGTATAAAAAAAGTCTCAGGAAATTCTTTTCAGGTAATCCGAATGGATGCAAAACAAATTGTCCCCCAACTCTAATCCCGGTTCAAGACGATTATTGCTATGAACACCCTCTTTGAGATTCAAAGGTCGATTTTATACAACATGTTTTACCGGAGTAAGAATGGGCCGAAAATGTGAAAAGTGGGATATCTAAATACGGAACATGGAAAATAAGCTAATTTCTATTTAATTTCATAACAAGAATGGTCAATTTAATACACTACTGAATATTCAAAGTGGAATACCATGAATAATATTAAACATTAAACTCATGTTTATATTGCAAAAAGAAAACAAAAGCCCTATTTGCACGAATCGACTTTTGGCAACTGCACCTCCATTCAACAAACGGAATGCGAAAAAGTCTGTATTTTGTATAGCTGCCATGAGCTTCACTAGCATAAGAATGAAAATTCAATGCCTAATGAAGATTTTCAACTGTGACTGACTATTATTATTTACAATTGGACGATTAATTCGTATTATTCACCATTATTACTTCTAAAGAAATTTACATAATAATAAATGCAAATAAGGAACAATTATCCCATAGGGTAAATAAATATCAAATTTAGAAATTAAAAAGGTTTAAACTATTGCAATATGTATAATACATTAAACAAAGAAGCATACGTCTAAGAGGTTCTTTCTTTTTATCCTTCATCACTAACCTGAATATGATAAAATTAAAGAATTTGAAGCAATTAATAACCTTATTATGTTTGTAAAAGTGTTGTTTTTTATCTGAAAAGAATTTAAATCTAGTTTACAGTTACAATCAATAAAAAAAAAAAAGATAATAAGTTAATTCAATGCTAATAAGAAGAAATTCAGAAGCATAAACATCAAATTCATTCAGCTTCAATTCATGTTCTGTCCCTGTATTGCATTATTCATAAACAATGGTTTTTTTTTTTTCCAGGAATTTTCTGGAAAGCGAATGGTGACTTTTGGAGTTCAACCTGGCCCACTTCCAGGCCCTGAAAGATCACGTTCCCCGCATCATCATCATCAAGCTGGCTGATCTGCCCAAGGACGATGAACTTCCCAAGGAGATCCAGCTCTATCTGAATAGCACCACTTACCTCACTTGGGGCGAGAAGTATTTCTGGAACAACTTGCTTTACATACTGCCGAAGTCGCAGTTCACCTCAAAAGCAAGTTCCGAGATGAAGCCAGACTTCCCATCCTCATGGCAAACCCCTCGGCTTGAAATTTTTTTTCCCATCTCCAAATGCGTTTCTTCGCATGTTCCTCATAGAAGTAAACTTATTTTCCTCTTCACGTGCTTTTAAGTTCTTCAAGGTTGACCAATTTTCTTTTACTTTTCTTAGATGAAGCATAAACTATTTCATAGATAGGCTATTATATTATTATTATGGTATTATTTTCTATTACCATAAACATAAGCTTTTGTTACATACATAATTATTGCCTACATTTTCACAATGATAGACCAAAACATTTCTCACCAGATTTTTTTTTGTAACCAGTGATGAACATTATTCTTCTCATCAACGGATAAACAAACCTCTCTCTTTGATTTTCTTGTCATGTATTATAGGTAATGCCATTCTGTAAAGACTGAATTTTAAAATTTTTTCATTATAAATTTATTTCTTTTTTATTCTTCTTATCTTTTTGAAGGAGTGAAAAAAAAATAACAATTGCGTTTTGTTACAAAAAAAAATTTAACGACTGGTGAACGGCTCATGGTGAAAACATTATATCATAAATGCATTTTTATAGTAGAACTATTTTCCATAACATGGACTAATGGACTAATAACTACAAACATTTGATATATTATTTTTCGGTTTTTTTTTCAATTTTCTTTCTTTTTATTATTTTGTTTAATTTTTTCTGTTTTGTTGTGTCCCGGATTATTTACAACCACTAAACAATGTATAACTATGTACTCTGTAAAGTTTTTTGTTTTAAATAAAATTGCGTCAAGTCTGGTCCCTGGTTCGTAGTTCACTGTAACCAGGCCAACGTGTGTGCACGGTGTCCTGGACCGGGGTTATTGGTGTGTTGAGCTGGGGTTGCTTTTCCAACACCAAGCATTAGTATCATGTGGCTTTGGCACAGACGTTTATACAAATTGAATATCATAAATGCATGTAGGTAGCAAACTTTCCATAATAAATCTGACGCTAGAAGCATACTAAACATCAATATATATATCATTTTTATGACCCATTTGTACATTTAGCGGCCAAATAAATCGTGTAAATTTATGTGATAATCACTGTTTGTTGTCATTTTTTTTTATATTATACAGTAGTAGACTGCTTCAATGATTCTCAAAGGGAGCGCTCTGTGGTATTCTAGAAAATATGTGTCCAGAAATACAAATAAGTATGTTTACTCTTTTTCTTGTCAGATTTCATGTTCAATGACAACTTTCGTTATAAGCCACTAACCTTTCTGATTGGACCTGAATGGCCGAGTGTCTGAGTTTGAGTCTCAGCGGGGACATCAAATGTTTGCAGTGGTTCTGAATCCACTATAAACTGTAGTAGATAGAATCTAAAATGATCGTAGAGCGTTTAGTTAGCCCTTGTGGTTCCTCGTTAAAGTGAAGTTGCATATTACCCTTAGCCATAGAGCAATTGCCTGCGACGGGGTCTTTGGACCTGGTGTAGCCTTTCCTGCACTAGGGGGCATTAATAACAAAAACACCACCTTTTTGATTGCTTTCTTTCTTAATTTTTTTTTTTTCGCTTCGAAAGTACAAAACAGCGGTGATGCGCCAAAGAATGTTTCAAAGAAAACGGCCAATTGATTAGGCTCCCTGGCCTTTGGATCCCCATGATTCAGGTTCGAATCCTGGCGATGGAATGGATATTTTTATTGGTTTGAAATCTATGTTAAACTCTAGGTCCCGGTCAAATTAGCGTAAAGGGTGCGTAAAATGACAGTAGAGCGACAAACCCAACCAAATCTTCCATGGTAAGCTACTTCAAATGTAATCATCTGCTATTTTCTTTATTAAAAATAATTTCCATTGTTTCCTTTGAGACTCCTGCGTCTGTAAGTTGCGGAGTTAAACATTTAAAATTAACTGAAGAATATCCTATTTCTGTAGTTATATCCACTGATAGTGGATTGAGAATTAAACATGAGGAATTGTCCCTTGAGATCTTCTTTTAAAAGAAGAATGCTTGCCACCATCTAAAAAATTATTTGAAAATTTTATTATAATTTTCAACGTCATATTGATGTAAATTAGATTTTCTACTTTCATCACAATTAAATGTGAAAAATCTTCAATGTATTGACGAGAAAATCAAATATGTCTTTCTAAACAATGAAGAAATCTCTCGGACATTTCAGGCTCATGTTTTTCATAAACTCAAGAATAATTAAATTTAAGGTGCTTTTCCTTTTAATATAGTTTTTGCCCTTATTCTGTAATATTTGAATTAACTATTAAAACATATTTCACATTAATTATGTTTTTACAATTTTTTGTTAGATTTTAAATGCGCCCTGATTCAGATGGTTCGTCGCTTTTGTGCACACTTTAGGCTAAATAGAATAGGACCTACAGCTTAATGTGGATTCCGAACTACTAACAAACATCCATACCATCGCCAAGATTCTAACTTGAAGCCTATGTTTACAAAGGCTAGAACGATAGCCATTTGGCCAACAGGCCGCTCAAAAGGTTTGAAAACCACTGAACTGCATGCTGATTATTCAAACCCGTTTACAAATAAAGCTGGTAACTATAATTTAATTCCAGAAACGGCAGAATTTATTATTTTGTTTTAAAATAAATGCAAATTCTTCACGTAAATATTATCAGTAATTAATTAAAATTATTTTTAAATGATCCTATGTATTTAATTGTGTTTACAACTATTGAATTTAATTAGTAATTGTTTATAATCTTTAAATAAAAATTATTAAAAAATGTGGTTGTTTATTTATTTGTTATTTATTTATTATTTATTTTCATTTATATATTAACAAGATGACCAATCATCCTCCTTTAAGGAGGATAGTCCTTCTTTTGTAAGATCGGTCCTCTCTCGAAAAGTGTCTTCTTACTGTTCTCCTTTTTGATGTTTGAAGTCTCCGTAATTCTCCGTATTCGATCGATGTCGAATCGATCTGTTACGTGTGATATGACGTATTTATATTTTATATGATGATTCGTCCATGATATTGAAAGCACGGCGAGATGTGATTGATGCTGTAGCATTTTTTTTTTTTTCTCACGAGAAGAGTTTTGGCATTTCATTCCCAGGAGAGATGAATGTATACTTATTTGAAAAATATATAATGACAATCCGTCACTCAAATTTGACAGCAGACGATCTTTATTGTGGGTAATTATATTACATGCAATTAGAGTTTTGTACTTATGAGAACAACCTGTCACTCGAATCTAATAGCAGATATTCGGTATCATGTGAAATGAGGAAATTAGAGAGGGTCTTTGCGATCTTCCCAGGTCAAAACAACTACAAATTAAATATAATATACTATGAGTGGTTCTATCGCGGTTGGTGACAGGCCCGAGCTGAGAAATGTCTACTCCATTCAGAAGCAAGGGAAGCTGACCACCCCTTTTGATGGATTGACTTAAAAGGACATTTTTGGTGAACAAGGGAGAGAGTTCTGCGACACGTAGACCATAAGTGTTGTTTTTCTTTTCTCTGAAGTGACTGGATAGGCCGAATAGATTTTTCCGCCTGTTTTCAAAGTATTTTCAAACCCTTTGAGGATTCGTGAATCACGCCTCCATGTGATAGTTAAGGTCTACCGCAGACTAGTGCATTAGATTTGTCGCAAACTCGAGAATTCTAAAAATCTCTGACTTTGAAGTGAACTGCACTTGTCAATGAAATTATCTCTAATCTTCATTTTTTGTAAATAGAATTCTATATATATATATATATATATAATATGTAGAAAAAAAAGAACTGCCAGAAGCTAGACCACTTTTGCCGTTACAAGAACGTTGTCCAGTGTGCACCAACGAGGAGGTGGGGTCTACGTTGCCAAGGCACCGTCATCAGAGGAAATCTCCCAGTGTCAAAAGCATTTGCGGGAACTGAAAATGAAACGGGTGGTACTTCAGTGGATACCTGGCCACTGTAGCATTTTTTGGGAACGAACAAGCAGATTGTCTAGCAAAAAGAGGCTCAAAACTACTTCAAACGAGATCCTCGTCACTGTCCCTCCATTCTATAAAACTTTATATCAAACAAATAATGACTAAAACCACAAGCTACAAATTCATGATGAGATCAAGTCAAAGCGTTGGTGAGCTGAAGATCTTTTAGCAATAAAGCAATTGACGACATGCTGCGCCCAGTTCTTTGGCCACGACTGTCTAGAACATCTCCATCACATTAATATAATCCTGGCTGCCCCTATGTGGTTCAACAGAGGCTCTCCGTGCAGCAAAGCCTGAGAGAGAAAGGCAATGACTTCGGTCATCTGTGCAGGACATATCTAGAAAAGTTAGAGCAGTTCCTTGCCATTGCTAAAAAAAAATATACATAATGTCTCCATCTGAGGAAAGCCTGTGAGCAAAAAGACAGCAGCCGCTACCAGTGTTTCTATTTCTTGCTATTTCTCGTGAATAACAGGTGGTCGAAAATGGCGTCCGCGTGTAATCCTTCTGATGTGTGGGAAATTCGATCCTGTAGAAGCGGAGGGAAGCAGTTGATTCATTCCGAGTTTTCAGCCCACATTGAGACAAACTGGTTAATAAACGTTGTGCACGAAAAACTTCCTTGTCTCATTCTCTGGTCTGGACCGGGTATAAAGAAGGACCCCATAAAGGTACAAGCAGCTTTCGCGAAAGTTATTCACACCTGTTTGATGCAGTGGGAAGAGAACACGAACACTAGTGTTTCTCAATTTTCCGCGTAAGAAAATCTTCTCCAGATAGAGTCGGTTTTTGACATTGCTGGCCACAGATCTTGGAAGCTATTTTCCAGCTATTACATAATAGAGTGGAACAGAATTTTAACTACGAATGGAGCGCAAGGGAATTTTAATGAATGATGACGTTTCCAGAAATTTTTATAATCATTTTAAATCCTTTCCAACAGGGATTGAATTATATTGCAACTTTGTGTATTATATTGCAAGAAGGGAAATTTTTATAATCCATTAATTATAATCTTACATATAATTCTTATATATATATATATATATATGTGTGTGTGTGTGTGTGTGTGTGTGTATGCGATGCATCTGCATTTGAAAAAGAATTAAAGAGTTGGCCATCTTTTGATTTATTGATTAAGTAAATGTAATTTGTAACACTGAAATTTTTTGATAAACGAAGAAAATATTTGTGGTATTAGGAATATTTTAAGCATCCTTTTCACTTTTATATCCAACATCCTCTTTTAAAGGAACTGAAAATGACAACTGTATCGAAATCATTTTGCTTTTTACATCCAGGAAAGACGCGCTTTCGTCCTCATTGCACGCCGGAACACCTGATAGAACACAGGAAATACTCATAGAATACTGAAAATAATATCTACAGAATAGATCGGTTGAAAAAATGAAATGATTGTTTTTTTTTCTTTTTGTAAAATTGGCTGTGTCACCATTACGGAGCAATATAAAGAAAACCGCCGTGAATGAAAACTGAAAAAAAAAGAAGAAAAACAGGAGAAACCTACAGAAATCGCTGTTTCAACTCTGTAGTAATACATATGCTAATTCGACGACTTTGGTTTTTTTGGTCATCCTATCCTGCTATTCGGTGGTGTCTGATACGAACGAAACCGCATCAGAGGTAGAACATTTCCCCACTCAAAATGTGAAGACGTCCTTCCAGAATGTCAGTGCGACTGTGGTGCTGCGAGCTGAAATGTCACTGTTTGGCATTTTCGTAGAATGATTTTGAACAATGCTAATTAAAATACACAAGATTAACTGTTCTATTATTTAACCTACGCATTTCTGAAATTAAATATTTCGAAAATATCACTTTCAGTGTTAACATATTTCACTTCTTTTTATATAAAAAGAATAATTTATGATCAACAAGCTTTTATTTTAATTGCCATTCTATAGGATATCTTTTCTTCAATTCTTAAATTTAATAACATATCTGGTTTATGAAAAATAATTTTATATACTGATTAATAGCTAGTTCATTTCATTTATCTTGGCCATTTAATTATTATTTTTTTAAAGATATCTTAACCAAGCAACATTGCCTTATTTTATTTGTGGTCATAATTTTATTCACATTCATTAATATTCATTCGCATTAAACATGTTATAAAATATATATTCATTTATGAGTGATTCATGTGTGTTATTCATATGTTATATTCATTTTCATACTAATTCATTCAAATTATCATGCTATAAAATATAAAATTTTCATTTTTATATTAATATTCATTCGCCATAAATAAAATATTCTTCGCCATAAAATATTCATTTTTCTTATGTTATGTTTTTGTTCATATTCTTAATTACAACAAATATTTCGTGAAGAAACAAATTAAATAGTCTGCTCATGTATGCCAGGATTTCTGTCTTTGCGTGAATTATGGTCAATTTACTGTATTTTATATTGCTTTTGTAGTTTGGTATATATAATCCATCTGGTTCCTAAATGGACACGGTAGCTGTCAGTTTAGTTTTATTTGCCAGATTTCAAAAAAGAGCTTTCGTTGTTTGGTGATATCCATCTGGTTCCTAATTGCTAACAGTTTCCGTTGCAAGTCTTAATCTTAATTCTAAAACATATGCGTTTGAGAAAGAAAATTCTAATTCCCATGCCCTAAAAGGTACAGGGAAAACAAATATTTTTAAAATTCGTCTGTTTGCTCTATTACTGAATCCCTCATAAAAATGTAACTTTCTAAGAAAGGAAGTAAAAAAAAAAACTTGACGTTAATATTCTTCTTCCTGTGCGAGTAGGTTGAAGGGGTGTTTGGCATTGAGGGGATGTATTTAAAATATTTATTTACCATTTATCGTGCATCCTTCCTTAGAAAGTTCCTGACTTCCGGTTTATCGGGGACACTGCACGCATTATTTTGTTTGAAAACAGCCGGCTGACATCTCTGGACGGGAGGAACCTGCAAGATCTGCCACGGGTCGATCTACTCTCTTTCGTCTACAACTCTATAGAGTACGTGGCACCGGACGCCTTCCAGGTAGGCAATCTTCTGTAATTCAATTCCTTCTATTAGCTCACACTCTCCCTATATATATCTCGTTCAAATTTTCAATCGTTCATAAAATACTTTTTATTCATCCACTCAAGTTCAAATACATTTTTTTTTAACGTGTAGTGGATGACACAGGATGTTAATACAGTTTTTCAAATATTAATTCAGTAATTAAATTTAATTCATTAATTTTTTTTTTTTTTTTTAGATTTAAGCTGCATATATCTACCAATAGATGGCGCCAGATAAACTTAAAAAAATGAATGAAAATTATATACAAAGGACTTTCTGCAATAGAGGGAAAAAAAAGTAGGAATTGACTTTAATTTTTTAAATATTTCTTTTTTTTATATTACTTGTTTTGCTAAATTGTTGTTGAAAAAATATAAAGGTTAATAGTAAATAAATTAATATGTAAAATTTAATAAATTCTATCATTCAAAAATTAACTAAAATAAATAAAATTTAAGTACAAATGCGATAAAAAAAATTATAAAAAAAGAATATAAGTTTTACAAACGTAATTTCAAATAATAAACTTTTAAAAATATCCCCAATCATCAGCACCACAGACGCAACAGCCCCATGGTGAAATAAGTCCGTCTGACTACTGGTAGATTTCAAGACAGGAGGTGTTTTTCTTTTCCGTGGTAAAGTTGTCAGTTCTACGCCCAACAGTTACAAGAGATCATAACAGAAACTGGTAACAGAAAATCGTTACAGAAATTGGTAACACTCCATTTCCTGGCGGTGGACAGCAACAGCATCTGAACACTCGGCAAGGAGTAGATTCCCGCATTGTATATAATTAAAAAATGCATTGTAGAAATTACATATTGTGAATATATTCTCCATGTTCCATTATATGTGTATACTAATTTTCTTGGATATCGTTTGAAAAATAAAATGAAATGCTGCAGCACTATCTGGTGGCAAGCAACAATAAAGTGGATAATGCGAACATATGGTTGATCCCGAATGCACATTATTACCAATTTATTTGGCTACAATACATATTATTATGGCTATATGGAATACATATTAGTGTGGCTTTAAGTATTTATTAAAAATCACACTTAAAATTATTACATTTTCATTATGTTATATCAACATTATTCTTTTTTTCTTCATTGGCGCAACCCATGGTGGGGAAAAACGCCGTCTGCCTACTGGCAGAATTCGAGACAGGAGAGGCTTTCTTTTTACGGGATCTTATAAATGCGATGTTGTTCCGCATCCGTAGCATATCTTCAAGCTACACGAGCCCTCTGGGTAGTGCTAAATGAATAACGTCAGTGAAGCCCTTGCTCATGGCATAAAAGATGACTCTCTGTATTGCCAGCTGCATTAGGAAAAAAATATGTGCAATGAATGAGAGACTACAATGATATTTTTCTCCTTTTAATCGTAGGGGATAAAATATATTAGAATCACTACAGTGTATTTTTGAAAAAAATTTTAGTAATGTTAGTTTTATCTTTGATCTCTAATATTAGAAATAGTTTCTTTTCATTAATAAAATATATTTTTATATTAAAGTTATTGTATTGAGGAAAGCAGAATAATTATTCTGTTTTTTTTTTTCTTTACTTTTCATTTCTTTTAGAATTAGGTAGAATTTAAAAAATTTAATATTATAATTAATTTTAGTTTATATATTTTATTTATTATTTATTAATTTTAATTTAATTTAATTTAATATTATAAGAACTAAGAATATTATTTTTTAATTAGTTTTCAGACCTGAGAACTAATTTTTTTTTTTTGTAGAGAAAAATATTGAATTTTATTTTTGTTTCTTAATTAAAGTGAAAAAGTAAATCTATTATAAAAAATCACTAAATTGATAATGTGTATTAAATTATTTAGTGTGTTAATTAATTAATTAATTGATTAATTGAAACCTGCAATCGTGTGTGTACAATAAATATGTTTGATTGTAAGTATTGCTTTAGTAGTAATTGCATAACATGAATAATCAATATAAGGTTTCAAAATATGAAAAAGCTCTTTTTACTGTGTCTTGACTTGACACAGTAAAACACTCTAACAGTTTTTAAAAGACTCCCGAGTTACAAATATGATAAAACGAAAATTAAATAGTGAGAAAATGGAATTACCTCATAATAACCTGTGAATAAAATTTAATTGTTAAAATATAAAAATTATGAAATATATGAATTATGAAATATAAATTGTTGAAATATAAAAATTATTTTTTGATAATATTAAATGCTAAATGAACTTCTCAATCTTAATGTAGATTCGTACAATAATACCCGGAATTTCGAAAATTTAAATAAGACCATTTTGTTATATTTTTCAATATACAATGTTTAATGTTATTATTGACGCTGCATCTTTTTTTTTTTATTCTGTGTAGGGCACGGAAGGAGTGACCTACTTCAACATCTCTCACAACCGGCTGACGTCCCTCCCTCCAGACTTGTTCAAACCATGGACGAAGCTCAAGTACGTGATTCTCTCCCACAACCAACTGCTGCATGTCGACCAACTCTTCCTCACCACCCACCCCACAGTCAGTACCTCAGACTTAATCGTTCTCAATCCTTCATGACACTTTTTAAAGAAATAACTTTTAAGCGTCTTTTGTGTCAACTTTTTATACGCTAATCTAATTTAAGATGGATATACAATTTCATATACTACCGTGCCCAAAAAGTAAGACCAATTATTTTCTTTTTAAAAACTCTCTATTTAATCTTCCAAATTTATTTCATCGCCTTCAAAGTAATCCTTTCAGGACACAATGCACTTATTCCAAATTTTTTCCAATCCTCAATGCATGCTAAAAAGTTATCGACAGGGATGTCTTTCCAAATGCACGCCGATTCACGTTGAATCGACTCAATGCGGCGTCCCCGAAGTGGTCTTTTGAGTTTAGGAAATAGCGAGAAGTCACATGGTGGTTGTGGAATGATATGGGTTTCATTTTTGGCGAAATAATCATGAAGAATCAATGCAGTGTGAACTGGCGTTCAGTGTTTTTTGGTACCAATCGATAATTGACGCATTTGAGTCCCAAAATGTAATTGACCTATTCTTTTGAAATTCCAACAGCAGCAGCAAGGTCTCTAATTATAAATAGACGGTTTGCAAACACCAAATCTTTAATTTTTCTGGACGTGAGCTTCATAGGTTGAGGTTGATGGTCGACCAGAGGGCTTCTCTTCGTCTTCAACGCGTTCTCTGCCTTCTTTGAACTGTTTAGTATACCACTTCTAAAGATTTCTTTCTGATATAGGAATGCTTACCGAATGCCACCTGCAATATTCTATATTTTTCCGCAAACAAAATTTGATGCAAGTTCTTTGCTCAATGAATTCAGACATTTCAAAATCGCCGAAATCCCTTTCAGCATAACTCAAACACTAATAACTATTTCGACGTAAAATTTTACACAGATGTCAAGTACAGTGCCAGCAAACCCAAAGAAGAAAAAAAAAAATTAAATTCTATACGCCGGGAAATTTAAATTGAAAATTGGTTTTACTTTCTGTACACAGTAGTATGGTATAACGGACTTTTTTTCTCAATATTTGTTTCAGCTTTTTTGAGAGATCGTTTTCATCTATTTTTTATTTCCTCTTTCTGTATTCAATTTTTTTATTTATCATTTCACTGCATGCACACTAAAGGAGCTTACATGAATCTCACGAACACGCTAAGTTTGAGGATTACATTACAATGGAAACGAAACTTCAGTGTGTTAACAAGTTTATTTCCTTCAATCTCTCTTAAAGGATCTTGTCATCCCTTATTTATTTCATCTCTCTAAACACAATATTTTCATTTTCTAGGAATCAAAGAGCATGTGTTCCACTAAATTAAATGTTTATCAAAGAAAAATAACTTCCTTTTTTGTATGATATGGGAGAAAAACATCAACCAAAATGTCTGAGCATTTCCATGGCGTTCCATCATATTCCGTTTTTTAAGCACTGAAACACTATTCTTTGTTTTTAACATTGTTTGTCGCTTAAATTATTATGCTATAAACATCTCACCTTCAATTATTGGTTAAGGGTGCTTTCCTAAATGACTCTTTTAAGGGTCAATAGCTGCGCTTTGTGTCTTTTATGAGAGGAAAACTGTTTAAAACACCAACAAGAAGATTGAGACTTGCATAATTTGGATAAATAATTGCATAAATTGGTATGCTACAAACAGCTCACCTTCAGTTATTGGTTAATGGTGCTTTCTAATATGACTTCAAAGGGTTAATAGCTGCACATTTTTGTGTCTTATGAGAGGAAAAACCGCTTACAAAACCAAAAAGAAGATTTAGAGTTGGTATACTCTGCCACGATTGCACAAAAACATAAAGGAGAAATTTACATGTTTTCTCGCTATCACCATCTTCTCTTTTGTGAGCAGTGGTTTCAATCTGTGCCATCTATGGATTTGTACACACGTCCTCTTGCATACCAGCGGAGTTTCCGCAATAATGAATCGGTTCCAGGGTCATTAGAGAGTTTTTGCATATTTTTTAACGTCCGATATTTTCTTCCTAGCGCGCATGCTCATAGGAAACATTGTACCTATTGCGCATGCATATCTGTAATAATGCACTACTGGGTTATTCCTATGAGCATGCGCGCTAGGAAGAAAAATATCGGACGATAAAAAACGTTATGCAAAAACTCTCTATTGTCTCTCACGACTAGGGATCTCTGTCAGTGTGTTAGAAGAACTGGAGACCCTACCCCTGTAGAGTTCACACCACCGGATTTCCTTATTCTATTTTCAGATAGTAATTTACTTTTGATTGATAGGAGTGTAATTTATAAGAGAAAGAGTGTCCATTTATAGTGAATTTTCGAATATATTTCACAGAAATTTTACTATCAAAAATCTATTAACGTTTTTGATGTTGAGGTTACTATTTTATAATTAGAAGAGTTATTTTGGATAACAAAGTCAAAGTCTACAAATTTTTTTTTAGAAATTAAAATAATATAGCAAATGCAACTGAATAAAAACAATGCATTTTTTTTTTTATATTCTGAACTAATATGTTTTTTAGAAATCAAATGTTTTCAGTCGACTAAAAGTAAAATGTTTAACTCTCAAAACTATTGCAATTTAAAAAAAAAAAATTCCTATAAAAGAGCTTTCGAAAATTGCTGTACAATGTAACTTTGTTCTAGTATGAGA
The DNA here is from genome assembly GCA_021605095.1 of Caerostris extrusa. Lineage (NCBI taxonomy): Eukaryota > Metazoa > Arthropoda > Arachnida > Araneae > Araneidae > Caerostris > Caerostris extrusa. The sequence goes on along the minus strand of BPLR01006011.1, from coordinate 1,688 downwards.
GCGGTAAATCTTATAAAATAAGCAAGTATTTATATATATAAAAATATATTTTATTTCTATTTTTGGTATCTATACGATATTATGTTTTATATTTTGAGTTAAAATTATGAATAATATACTATACTTTAAACATTATCTGGTACAAAATTTTTCGTTCTACTCTTTTCTCATTTTCAACATTATTTCATGTGAGAATTCAAAATACTTCGTAATCTTTCATAAGAAAGTATATTTTGTTGAGTGTTAAGCCCAATAAAATGTTTTTTTTCTCTATAATGTTTATTCAGCAGATAAATGCATATCTCACCAATCTCCAAAATAATTTATTCACATTCAACCCTTGAGAATTATGGATAATAGTAGCAAAAATCTAATTGTAGTGGAAAATGTTCCGTTTATCCAAAATTTCATAATAGAGGGAATTGGGACATAACCACTATTTTCATAAGTTGCTTTTTGTGTAATTTTCAAATTTAACCATTATACACTAAGTGACAAAAGTCATGGGATAGCAATATGCAAATTTTCAGATGGCAGTAGCATCGCGTAGAACAGGTATAAATGCGCAGTGCTTTCGCAGAGCTTTCATTTCTGTTCAAGTTATTCATGTGAAGAGGTTTTGACGTGATGATGACCGCACGACGGAATTAACAGACTTTGAACGCGGAATGTTAGTTGGAGCTAGACGCATGGGTCATGCCATTTCGGAAATCGTTAGGGAATTCAACATTCCCAGATCCACTGTGTCAAGAGTGTGCCGAGAGTATGAAATTTCAGGCATAACATCCCACCATGGACAGCGCAGTGGTCGACCGCCTGCACTTAACGACCGAGACCGGCGACGTCTGCAAAGAGTCGTAAATTCTAACAGACAAGCAACACTGCGTCAAATAACCGCAGAAATCAATGTGGGACGTACAAGGGACTTGTCTGTTAGAACTATGCGGAGAAATTTGGCTTTCTTGGGCTACTCCAGCAGAAGACCGACTCGAGTGCCTTTACTGACAGAACGACATCAAGCTTTTGCAGCGACTCTCGTGGGCACGTGAGCATATAGGTTGGTCCCTAGATTTACGGAAAACCGTGGCCTGGTCCGATGAGTCACGATTTCAGTTGGTAAGAGCTGATGGTAGGTACGAGTGTGGCGCAGACCCCCACGAAACCATGGACCCAAATTGTCAGCAAGGGCACTGTTCAGCTGGTGGTGGCTCCGTAATGGTGTGGGCTGTTTTTCATGGAATGGACTTGGTCCTCTAGTGCGACTGGACCGAACATTGACTGAAATGCTTATGTTCAGCTACTTGAGAACACTTGCAGCTATTCATGGACTTCATGTACCCAAACAACGATGGGATTTTTATGGATGACAATGCGCCATGTCACCGGGCCACAACTGTTCGTGATTGGTTTGAAGAACATTCTGGACAATTCCCAACGAATGATCTGGCCACCTAGATCGCCCGACATGAATCCCATCGAGCATTTATGGGACATCATCGAGAGGTCTGTTCATCGTGCCCAAAACTCCCTGCACCATCAACGCTTTCCAATTATGGACGTCTATCGAGACAGCATGGCTCAATATTCCCTGCAGAAGACTTGCAACGGCTTGTTGAGCCCATGCCGCTCTAGTTGCTGCACTTCGCCGGGCGAAAGGAGGGCTGACACGGCATTAAGAGGTATCCCAC
>BPLR01006010.1:0-23745 GCA_021605095.1 Caerostris extrusa | reverse complement strand
GGTTACGTATTGCCGTATCCCTTCTTCCCACTTAGCTTTATAAATCTATTTATATTTTCGACGCTGAAAATCGCAGCTGGTTTTCTAAATTGTCATCTGTTAATGAAGAACGTTATGAACTTTGTAAATTCTCTTGAAAACCAAAATACCAAACATGAGAGTGGATTCAAAAGCACTTGAATTCGACTGTCAAAAACAATGTTCTTGGTTGCAGAAAAGATGAAAAACAAGATTTAATATCATTACTTCAATTTACTATCACCTATTACTTACTATTTTAGATTATTTCATCTAAACGCTTTTAAGATGAAAAATTAATTTTCAAAATATTGTTTCCTTGTTTAAACAACAAAGCTAAAATAGAGGATAGTATACAGATACGTTACCCGGCGCCTCCAATTTTGGGCCTGAATTTTTGGGCCAATTTCAGCGCTCTTGTCGTTTCAATGTAAAAAGCAGGTTCGGGCCCTCGGCGGTGCCATGGGTGTTTGTAGTGGCTCGAATCCACTTTAAGTAGGTCCCGGTCTCCTATGACTGTAAGAGCGTCACGGAGCCAAAGCCATCAGGACTTCTACCTACGGGTGCTCCATCAAAACAGAAGTTGCACTCACCTTCCTTCTCCTTCCATGAGGATACGACAGCAACAACAACAACAACAGTATACAGATACAATAGGTGATTATGGCAAAACACTGTACACTTATACATTCGGGTAAGTACATTATACAGTGTCAGAAAGAAATTAAAGATTTCATAATTTTTTTCCTTACAAAAGAATGCCCTCATTATATTCAGACGTAAATGAAAAAGTCAAAATATGAAATCAAATTTAATTTTTTCATCTAAGAGTATCACTTGTGCGAAATAAAATTTATCACACTGCATAGAATAATCCTTTTCGATTGAATGTTATTCTATTTACCGTCATCATTGGCGTAACAGCCCCATGAGGGTGCCAAGGCAAGCTTGCTTAACTGCAAGAGTTCCCAAAACTCAATTGTCCTCTACTCTTCAACGACATAGCTGTTCCGCTTCCTCCATGTCACATATATATTTTTCCCCTTCCATTTCTGTTTTTGGAAGATACTTATAAACAAAACGTATAGTCCACTATCCACCTCAATCCTCTTCTTCTTCATTGACCCGACAGCTCCATGGGGAGGCCAAGGCCTTTCTGCCAATTGGTGGATTTCGAGACAGGAGATGTTTTTTATGGGGTAGGTAGGCTTATCAGCCCCACTTTTCAAACACTGCCGGTCGGCGTATTAGAAGAGACCCATTAAAAATGGATTACACATATTAAAGTGGCATGGATTAAAGTGGATTAAACCACTACAACATCCATGACACCGCCCGTTACCCGAATCCAAAAACCTGAGCACCAGCGATAGTCATTCTGGTATCAGGCCCTAATATGATTAATATCACGGAATATAAATATGTTTAATCGCTACATTTTAGTCATTTTTCTCTCTTCTGTTTTCTTCCACATATACCATTGGCAAATTTTGTTTATAGTTCTAAAAATGCAAGAGTGGTACATGCTTTTTTTTTTTTGTTTCAGGAAGACTATGATTTTGAGGTTTACAACTGGAACACTTATGTTGCCCCAGGAGGTAATGAAATCAGACATTGCCTTCCGGGAACATTTTTAGACACAAAATACTCCACTTTTAAGTGTTGTACGGGAAAAAAATTTGGAAAATTCCTCTCCAGGAGGTCTGGATTGTGGTATAATACGTTTAGATTCATTGTCACAATTGCCATCGAATCTCCTTCCTTCTTTTTTTGATGATCTAAGCTACACATAAAAGATAATTTAATTTAAATTATATTGATGTATAAATGTATAAACATTCATAAATATGACTACAAATAATTCATTCTTACATAATTACTCTACATAAATTTTTGCTGCAGGTTTTATTGAAACCAATATGTAAATTTTAAAAATTAATTTTTTAAAAATTTGTTAATTATTTTCTAAAGGAAATTCATAAAATTTTTCTTTACAATATAGCATTTATCATAATTTTCACCTTCTTCACATTTTTTCATTTTTTAATATAAAACATTATTTTAAAAGAAAGGTTCATTTTTTTACTATAAATTCTTAATTATTTCTTAAAATTAGTAAATAATATACATTATTTTTACACACAAAAAAGAAAACTCATTTTTTAAAAACTGCAAATTCAATAATTATCTTAATATTCAACATCTAAAAATTTGAAATAATTAATAAATTTTGTTTCCTTTATTTTAATCCTTTCAGACTTTTACTGCTACTCTTAATTGGTCATCTAATTACACTAATACAGTAAAAGAAACAACATTTGTATTACATAATTATTTATTTGATAAAATTTTTGCTTTTCATTGTTCAAAGTAGTCTCTCTTGTTAGTGGGCCTAAGGTACTTAAAATAAAATGAATATGTGAATTCTAACTTATTTGTAACGATATTTATGAGCTTTAAATAAACCTATAATTAGTTAATAATATATTCATTAAATTAGCCGAAAGTTTTATTGCGTAATATATAATTAACTAGAATATTTATTATAGTAAAAATATTCTTAGTATTCTTAGTACTGCAAAAACGAAATTAATTAAAAAAACGAGAATTAAATGAAAAACAAATTAATTAAAAATTAATTATTACCAAATTATAATAATTAGCAATTATAATAACAAACATGCAAAGAAATTAATTTTTTTAATTTTCAGAAGAAAAACTGATTGCATTATTTTCGTCTTTCTCAAATTAATTCGTGACTTTTCAATGAACTATATAAAAAAAAGTCTATTAAAAGAAAATAAATGTTATCTATCTTTATTTATTTTGCAGTGAAGTCTATTCTGTGAATAAAAACTTTCCTCAAAGTTTTCTTGGTAGACATATATTGCCGGCTAAACCGTATTTCATGATGTTGAGAACCATAAATGTCATGGCCAACGCGTTTTAAATAGAAATCGATATTTCGATACGAGAAAGTAAGAAGCAGGAAATCTTTATTACTAAGGGACAAATGGAACCCGGATTACTCCTAATTAAAGAGTTTTTCTGAATGATCTCATCAGAAAGATTAAATAATATCTCCTCGGATAAGATTAAATATCGCCCACGTTAAACTTTAGGTCCGGTCCTAATTAGCCCAAAGTGTGCAAATTGCCGTAGAGCGACAAAATCAAATCTCGGATACACCTTTGGTAGTATTCGCATAGCCAAAAATTTAGTGACAAAGTTAAATATGACGTAACAAACCTTTCGTATTTGCGATGAAACTTTTTCTTTCTAATGCAGCTGGCATACAAATTAGACCGCTTGGTCTTTTTGATGCCTTAAGGCAAAAGCTCTTACAGACGTTACTCACTTTTCATTAACCCAGGGCGCGCGTGTAACTTGAAGCTACGGACGCGGAGTAACAATGCCCCCCGAACGCTCTACGATCATGTTAGAACGGGACCTACGGTTTTAAAGTGATTCGAAACCATTACAAACATCCATGGCACCACCGGGACTCGAACCCGAAAAACCTGTGGTATCGAGCGCCAGAGCGCTAACCACTCGGCCATTCAGACCCTTCGACGATGAAACTATAGTGGAAATAGTTATAGTGGAAAAATGAACTTCTCAATATGATCAATGAAAACAACAATTATGATTTTCTTTTAAAAAACAAGTAATATAAAAAAATTTAAGTCAATTCCTACTTTTTCACTATATCTCAGAAAGTCCTTTATAAATAATTTCCATTCATTTTTTTTAAGTTAGAAATACTTCTCTCTCATACACTTTCTCTCTCTCAAATACACACTTTCCATCTCTATCACTAATTTATTCACGTTTCATTTTCCATTTTTGCTCCCTCCTTGACTCAGACTAGAACCCAGAATGAAAAAAGAATCTTGGAAAAGAAATTTTTTTTCCAGCGTGATCTACACACTTCGCCATGACGGGTATTTATTCCTAAATTTATCCTGTTAAATATCTTAAATAAGAGTAATTTTCACCCATACGAAACTAAAAACTAATTAAAAAAATTTAATTAATGAATTAATATTGAAAACTGTATTAACATCAAGTGTCATTCACTACAAGTTTTAAAAAAATTTTATCTGGCGCCATCTATTGGTAGATATATGCAACTTAAATCTAAAAAAAAAAACTAAAATTAATTCATTAAATTTAATTACTGAATTAATATCTGAAAACTGTATTAACATCCAGTGTCATCCATTACAAGTTCAAAAATTTATTTGAACTTGGTGGATGAATAAAAGTATTTTTATGAACGATTGCAAATTTGAACAAGATATATAAATATATATGGGGTGAGTGTGAACTAATAGTAAGAATTTAAAAAATAACATCAGTTTAAGCCTTGCATGCTGCTTAGTAATTGTTATTTGACAAGTCCAAGAATAAACAATAAGTTCGCTTACTTGAATAATTGCTTACTTGAAATTTCACAAATTCTGGATGTCTCCGTTACTGAACAATACTATTACTATAACAAACAATTGTTGCTGATCACAAAATTTGTAAAAATAAAAACTAAAATCTGCCTATTAGTTCTGATATTCAAAATCGAAAATTGAAATCAAATTCAAATATTGCCAGTATACTGAAATAGAAGAATGAAAAGAATATTAGTATTATTTTCAATTCGCCATTTAAAAATACGAAAATAATTATACAAATATTTTTAAACTTTTAAATCAATGGAAGTTATATTTACACATTTCAGTAAAAATAATAGCTGAATGTTGGTGTTTGTACAAGAGTAACCAATAAAGAAAGTAGTGATTAATGGTTCGTATTTTATCATTGCAAAATTAATATCATTTAAAATAACAGAATTACTTTGCAATATACACTGTTTGACGAGCTGTCAGCGTAGATACTTTCCTAATTTTCCTCAAACATAAATAAATGTAAGCTAGTTCCTAACGAGACTTTTTTCCTTATGTGTAATACGGAGTAATTTTAAGATAACTCTAAATCTTTTATAAATTATAACATTCCTAAATTTATATTATTGTCCTCAAGAACAAAGCATTTGTGATAGTGCATTTGTAATTCCATTACAACTATAACAAATTACACTGAAAAAAATTATTGCGAGAGGATATTTTAAATCGTGGAGAAAAGACATTTACATGCCCAACTTGCCACACTCGTGACTCAGTGGCAACGGTTTTCGCTAGTGAGCATTAGAGATGAGGTTCAATCCGCTGGTTGTATTACACTGGTGTGCAAAACTTAAGCAACAATGTAAAAATTTAGCAGATAGCCATGAAATTGCAGAAAAGGAGGTCTGGAGATCAGTAACCGGGAATCGCTATTGTAAGGAGGTACTCCTTTCCATGTGCGTCTGTTCCGAGGTGCCATTGGCCCAGACTCCATTCTTATGGATGACAATGCACGGCCACATCGGACTCTTGCTGTTGAGGAGCTACTGGAAAGTGAAGATATCACTCGAATAGATTGGCCAGCGTACCCCCAGATTTAAATCCCATCGACTATGTGTGGGATGCTTTGGGAAGACGCATTGCAGCACACTTACATCCTCCGGAGAACACCCAGCAACTCAAATAGATGCTGATTGAGGAATGGGCACTCCTACCGCAAGAAATATTGCACCAGCTGGTTCTGAGTATGCGGAGACGGTGCGAAGCCACCATTGCAGTGAGGGAGGGCATATCCCATATTAAGGAACATCTGCTTGTTGTTCTTCCTCTTGGATAGACAATCATAAATCACGATACTATGCGTTCGATAACGCTTGTTTTTTGTTTGATTCCATACCGTATGCGTTGTATTCCTTTTTCAGCGCCGATGCTTTCGTCATCCTTTACGTACATAATACTCTCCCTCATTTCTGAATGTCATGTCTCTCAGATGATTTCTTGTGGAGTTATGGCAAAAAACCCACCTGTTGTTTAAATTTTGCACACCAGTGTATTATAGACACACTGTTTCTAAAGTCGAAGAGCCTCGATGGCGTATGTGTTGTTCAGCATCTTGCCTGTTGAGAATTTTTCAGATTTTCTGCCATGCCATAAGCAAATGCGGGGTAGTTCTCCCTGAAGGCCCTGTCCTCCTTCTTCAGGGTCCAAGGTCATGGGTCCGTCATGGGTCCAAGTCAGACATCTACCTACGGGTGCTCCATCACAATAAAACCTACCCCTTCCCTTCCCTCCTTCCATGAGAACACACGAGTTCATGGACTTGGTTTAGATGTTGCTGTCGACCAAGTGGGATAAAAATTATAAAAAGAATTTTTTTTTAAAGTGTTGCTTTATAAGAAAGTAGGCATAAAAGGAAAATTATGAGGATAAACTATATCATTTCTAACCTAAACTGATATTTTTTTCTCTAATTCATTTTCTATTAATTTGACGTTTTTTTTTTTTTATTTTAACGAAGTATTCAAAGTATCCTAAATAAATCTTAAAAAATAGTGTAGTTTTCGATATATTCTAGTTTATATTTTGCTAGTTATTCAGTTTGTTGAACTTTTTAAGTTTTAAAAAGATTAAAAGATATTATTAATAATTTAATAATACACAGTTTTGTTTAGTTATAAAAAAATTCATATTGAAAAAAATGTTTTTTGTTGAATTCTTTCCTTTGTAAAATTTATTTAACATGATGAAAGTTGTTCGACTGAATGAAAAATAATTAAAAATATTCAATAAAAGGAAAAAATATATAAATATTTGAATGGCGAATTTAACCAATAAAGATTATATTTTCCCTCACAAATGATATATCTATGGCATAATTATTCAATCATAATTATTAATTCAAATTGAATAAACAGGTGCGTTTTGTATATAATCTTCGACTTCAGTTTTTTTAAATTTCTACGTATACATTTATTATTAAAATTAACACGCCTGAATTCACAAAGAAAGAAAAATGTTTTACTTTTCAGTAATACATGAAAGAAATGTTTTCTAACTAATCAGGTGGCAACGCTTTGGATAAATAAGATTCTTTGATCGTCTGGAATACTTTTCTTTTTCTTTGATTCGAATTTTTGAAAGAATACTATGCAGCATTTCTCAGAATGCATTCAAACATTTCATTTTAAAAAGATTATTTTAAGGTGTTAAAGTGTTTACTTCAAAAGGAATCATTAGTTTGTTAAAAGAAGGTATTAAATCCGATCTTTTTAATTAAATTCTGAAAAAACAGACTGCAATTTATAACATTTTCAATTAAGCATTCAAATATAAAGTGTTCAAAGGTTTAGTCAACTAAATGATAAACTTAAGAACAAAATTTTTGAATGTAGAAAAGAAATTTTAATCTTTTTAAAATTCTTCTTTTAAATAAATAATAATCTGTTTGAATGCAAATTAATAATTTTCTTTATTAAGAAATGATTAATTAATGTAATGAAAATATTATTACATCTAATGAGTTTGGACCTCCAGACTCATTAAATGGAATTATATTTCAATATATTTCTTGGAATAATATTTACATTTTAATAGATTTTATTTGATATTTAATCACTTATCATTTGAAATTTATCATGAAAAGATTATATATATATATCAAGATATATATATCTATCTATTCATCTTCTTCTTCATTGGCGCAACAGCCCCATAGTGAGCCAAGGCCTTCTGCCTACAGGCATATTTCGAGATAGAATATATTTTCTTTTTATGGTGTAGGGTTGTCAGCACTACGCCCAATGGTCTACAGTTATATTAGACTAAAGACCTACGGTTTAAAGTGTGTTCTGAACCCTCTACAAATAACTATGATATCTCCTGGACCCCAACTCGAAACTTGTGACATCGAACGCTAATCAGTCGGCTATCAGGCTCTTAACTTATCAGGCTCTTATATATATATATATATATATATATATATATATTATACTACCACGATATAACGAAAGTTCTGTTTTCTGATCAACATAATTACAAGTACATATTTATTTAACAACTTAGTCACCATTCTCTTTCTGTCGCATCTTCCTAACAGCACTTCGATGCCTTTTTTTTCAATTCCTTCTATCAGCTCACACTTTCCCTATATATATCTTGTTCAAATTTTAAATCGTTCATAAAATACTGTTTATTCATCCATTCAAGTTCAAATACATTTTTGAACTTGTAGGGAATGAGACTTGATGTTAATACGGTTCTTTCAAATATTAATTCAGTAATTAAATTAAATTAATTAATTTAAATTTTTTTTTTAGATTTCAGTCACATATATCTACCAATAGATGGCGCCAGATAAACTTTATAAATAATTTTCATTCATTTTTTTAAGTACTGTCTGCAATAGAGTGAAAAAAAGTAGAAATTGACTTTTAAAAAAAAAATTTTATATTACTTGTTTTTTTATAAATTCATTTGGTTGTGGCTTGGAAAAAATCTCATTTCCTTTCAGCTTCTTCTCTTGTAATCAACCCGGCTTCCGAAATTTGTTTATCGTGGTCTTTGAAAAGGATAGTAATGTTTTGGAGCAAGTTCCAGAAAAGGGGGAGAAGCGAATCATAATTTCCCAGTCACATTCTTCTATGACATTTTTAGTAACTCCTGCACTGTGTGGAATATGGCACACGGTGCAAGATTACTTCTTTTTGTTTATCAATGGCCGTTTTCCAGCTAAAATGCTTTTAAGTATCTTAATGGTTGACAGTTAACTTTGCAGTTATTGTTTGATTTTCACTTAACTGCTCATAATGATCATTTTCTTATCTCTCCATACATTCAAAAATTCTTCTTTGGATGCAGTCCCATTTCGAGCCTCTTGAATGGGCCTTTGAATAGTTAACTGCCTTTGGCAGTTAACATTTAGAGAATCTACAGATATATCATTTATAATTAGAAACTGAAATGTTATCAGATCTTATAAGTATCCTTCCAAAAACAGTTAGTACATGAGCAATAACCAATAGAAAAATTAGATGACTATAGGACAAAAAACTAATTGTTATTATTATAATTTCTTAAATGAAAGAATTATTATCAGCATCTCATAGTTCATAATGATCATCTTCATATCTCTCCATACATTAAAAATCTTATTTGGATGCAGTCACATTTCGAGGCTGTTGGGTGGGTTTTCAATAATGGCTAAGTAACTGCCTTTGGAGCTTAACATTTAAAGTATCCACCGATGTATCAAATACTATAATTATAAAATGAATCAATGTTATCAGGTCTTATTAGTATCCTTCCTCAAAACAGGTATAGAAGCAATAACCAATAGAAAAGATAGTTATAGTACAGGAAACTGATTGTTATTAAAGTAATCTCTTAAATAAAAGAAATATTTAAATAATACAAATAAGTCATCTAATAATCTATTGGATCTATAATTGAATAAATTTGCCTGTAATTCTTTTTATTAAACGAAAAAGATATTAAAAACAACTAATTATATCAATTTTGACTACTTTCGAGCTTAGGCCCAGATAGTTATTAATTATTTTTGTTATATAAAAAGGCACTCATAAGTTATTTCTCGTTCTACTACTAACATACCGAACTTGTAATTAATAAAGAACTAATGACTGACGACTGGCAAAAGGATCTTGCTTCTTAACGAACAGCTGTTCTTGACTAATTCTACTTGCACTAAAAAACTACATGATAGCTGAGCAGATCATATTATGGATATAAAGATTATTAATTCGTCAGAGTTAATAAATGAGGTTAGTTAACTACCTTCCTCTGTTATTAATTTCCACAATATTAGCTTTCTGAGTGTAATTAAAAGTTAAATATAGTCTCCGTAAGTGAAACTAATTTATCTCGTTGTTATAATTATCAGTGACAAATAAAGTTCGTTTATTATTGTTTGGTAAATTATGAAAACAACTTGATTATATTTTTTCTATATTTAGTTTATTTCACTTTTTTTAATTAATAAAATGAGAGAAATATGTGATTTTTATACGTGCCTTAAGAAGACACATTTTTTAAAATGTTGATCTATCAAATTGAAACTCGTTTTTAGATTTTTAATCCATTAATGAAAAAGTTAACTTATAAAACATTTTAAATGTTTCTAAAGAAGTTGTAATATTTTAAAATAAATTGTTAATTAACCGGAAAAAAATTTGTCTTTTGAGTGACACGGTAAGGATGCACCATGCATTCTCATAAAAAGCTATAACCTTGAACTCAAAGTTGATAGAACCTCTTTTCAAGGATACGTTACTTAGACTTTGGACTTGACATTTTTCTTTCACTCGTTAGTCTTTGGATGCGATAATGGGAGAGGAGAAAGAGAAAAGAGAGTGCGAAGAGTCGAGTAAAAGAGTTCCACGCAGTTCGGAGGGTACAAAGCTCCTTAAACAAACTGGCTGTTAAGAAATTTTGTACAGACTTGTTATATAATTATAAGTTATGTGTTGCAATAGTGCATTGCTGTCTTAACAAATTTTAATAAATGTGATATCTCTTATAATATTTTAAGAAATAATTCAGTTCTACTCTGAAACAATACTGAATCAAAACCCTGCGCATATCTCGCCCTAAATTATACTGACCCATGTTTGGGATCTCCTTATTTGATTAAAGAACGATTTCCGGTATTGTATAATAATAGGAATATGAATATTATTTTGTTGATTTTTGTTATAAATATTTCACAACTTTAAAAATCGTTAATATGACATACTTTTTAATTTCAGATTTTTTTTTGGCTGGTTGAATTTTCAGCATAATAATAATAACTCTTTATGTAAACAAATTTTCGTAACATATCAAATTTAATCATTCTTTTTATAAGTTTTAAATAATTTTGGAGATCAACCTTTCATTGTAAGAGACTATACCTGAGGCTCAATCTGTGGCTGACAGTAAATATTTTTTTTTTTTTTTTTTTGTAAAATTTGATAAAATGTAGAACTGGGAAATTTTTTACATTAAAAAGCATTTTGATTTAAAAAAGAGCAATGAGATGGTATTTTTTCAAGGGTGTCACAATTTAAAATTCAAGAATAGACAAAGTGTCATGAAATCTTGATCTTCAACATTTTAGCATAAAATATTTTTATTTAATCAAAATACAACTTTTGTATAAAAATTTCACTTTTTAACGTTAACCTGAAAATTTTAACGATGACAGGCAAACAATACGAAAAAACGAAAGAATTTTTGATACTGTTTAAATCTGCTATTTATGGTTAAAGAATATTTAATAAATATTGGAAATAATAAAAATTTCGCTGCTCTAAGGAATATAATCTTAAATTTCTATAAATTTAATTTATATTTATTTATTTCATTTGCCATTTATTGAATATTTTGATATATTTTGTTTTGAGCATCGTTGTTTTTAAATACGATTTCTGTTTCTCTAAGTTGTTGTCAAAAGAAGTGAGAATTCATTTAAGATTTTTCATTAATTCAACAGCATTTTAACAATGCGACGTAAAAAGATTCATTTGTCGTAAGAAAACCCATGAAAGAATTTCTTTTTTGTTATTTCAGATGTAACAAATTCTTATCTTGTATCAATGTAATTTCATATTTAATTTAATTTTCTGAGTTAAAGTAATTATCATTTATTTCACACTAACTGTTACATTTCAAAATTTCAATTTATCTTAAATACTCTGAAAATGAAATAAAGATATCAATTTATAAAAAAAAAAAGATTTAAGAAATAAAAATAAAAATTAAATCCATCTGATTTATTATCGTTGCATTCTCATGTGAGTTGTTTTGTGTTGTAATTTAATTAATCTTCGAAGAAAAGGAGTTATTTATTTTCGTCAGACTTTCATTGTTAAAAACATTTTAATTAATCATCGAATCTTATTAAAATACTCTCTGACACGTGGACTGAATTTTCATTTAATTATGTAGGAACAAATTTATGATAAACTTTACACCAGGGATTTAAACACTTATTTAACTTTACCTACAAAACAACATTTGATTTCCCTTTGAAATATAACAAATAAATATTTTAGAAATTAATTTTATCCTGAAAATATGCATTCAGTTTTTGTAAATAAATCTATAGATTGTATAAAATTTTCTATCGTTCCTCATTCACTCTTAGTTTAATCTGTCAATTCCTACGTAAAAATTAACATTGTTCTTTCTCAAATACAATATTATACTGTATTTATCAAATACAGTCTTTTTTAAATGTTATGTATGTATTTTTCAAATATGTAACTATCGTAAATTATATTCCAAAAAATTCAAATTCATTTTGATTATTTTTGAGCGATGATAAATTTGTCTCTTAAAATTAATAATATTTCTAAAGAAATTACAATTTAGATGTATTATTTTTTATGTTTCTTTTCAACGAAAATTTTATGAACACACAATATTTTTTTCGATGGTAAGACAATACAAAGAGGGAAATATAGGCTAACGAAAAAAAAAAAGAAAAAAAAGAAAATATACGCAAAAGAGTTCACCAAAGTTAGCTGAAGTCATTGTCTTAAGAGTTCTCTAGCTTACCAGTATTTCGCCGTCTCGGATTCGTCATGAAGTGCCAAGCAACATTGAATATGAACTTGGTTCATTAGTTCTGCCAAATCACAAAGAGGGCGGTTTGGTTGGTCCAAAATCCCAATGTGTTGTAGATTTTCATTAGATAATTTCTTTTTGGTTCAGACAAGTCACCAGCATTCCATTGAAATACATGTAGACTAATCGGGCGATCATGCAGTTAACTGTAGAACACTTAGCTGTATAAAAAATTGCCCAGGGTGCACTAGGAGGTAGTCTACATTGAATTCTATGGACATATAATATAAAAGGAACAGAATTCATCTTCTTCATGTATTGTTCTTCATTGTCCTTCATTTGTTGTTCTTCATTGCCCTTGATGTATGTTATGTTACTATAGAACATAATACATATTTTGATGTTAATTAAACACATAGAAATACAAAATATGCACAATTTCTATAGCTTTTTACTGAATACAATATTTGAATTATAAATTTATGTATCTGTAAATTTTTGAACTTTAATTCTTTAACCTTTAAATTTTATTTGTAACTTTATTTTTCTGAGAAAATTAGAAGCAGAGGTAAATTATGTTGTTTTATATAACAGATGATGTACAAGATGCTGAGACTCATAAGAACTATTAGACATATGTGGAGAACTGTAATCTAGTACCTAATGAAAATAGAGCATAATCAGTTTCATGAAGCTCTTAATTTTCTCTTTGATTACCTCAAGATATTCTTCAATACACATCTAAATCTTATTCATCGTTTTACAGGGTTTTCTATCAAAAATTCAAAAGCAGAACTTTTGTTAGGCTCTCAGATAGCTTTAAACAAAAGAAAAAGAAAAAAACACACAAGACATTTTGGTAGTGCAATATTTCTGGTAATATTTCGTATGATAAATTGCCAATGGTAATATCTTTTTCTCTAAAGCTTTCCTTGGAGAATATATAAATAATTCTTCTAGAGATAAACTTTTGCGCAACAAGCGATATTCAAATCTCAAAATAAGGTACAATAAACTTGGATTTTTTTTTTTTTTTGCCGGCTGTTTTTCATTTGCATGATCCTTTGGTAGTTCATTTGCATAAAATAAGGATCTTCAAAAGTCTTGACTATCCACTTGGCAATCCTGCTAGTAATATTATGACCGTTTTCATACACCCCCATTTATTTATTTGAAAGTTTCTCTGAATATCTTTTACAGTAAATTATTTGGTGGAAAAAAGCTCTTGCTTAGCTTCCTGTAATAATATCATTTTTTTAAAGTTTATTGTGAATTGTCTTTCTTCTTTTAGTATTGTGCATTGTTATTCTTCTTGCAGTGTTTTGCATTATATTCTTCTTGTGTTCTTTTTATCGATAAATATCGGAACTGATAAAATATTTTGCTATGGAAGTAAAAAATGTTCCCATATAATTTAAATATTATTTTTTTTCCTCCTTAGCTTATTTCATTAAATAACTAATAACTGAAACTGCAATTGAAAATTATTTACTCCATTATACACTGTGACAAAAGTCATGGGATATATGCAAATTTTCAGATGGCAGTAGCATCGCGTAGAACAGGTATAAATGCGCAGTGCTTTCGCAGAGCTCCTTTCTGTTCAAGTTATTCCTGTGAAGAGGTTTTGACGTGATCATGACCGCACGACGGGAATAAATGTTAGTTGGAGCTAGACGCATGGGTCATGCCATTTCGGAAA
This sequence comes from Caerostris extrusa, assembly GCA_021605095.1. NCBI lineage: Eukaryota > Metazoa > Arthropoda > Arachnida > Araneae > Araneidae > Caerostris > Caerostris extrusa. Next base: position 9,561 of record BPLR01006010.1, on the reverse strand, counting down.
TCGTTAGGGGAATTCAACAATCCATTTTTGCCGAGAGTATGAAATTTCAGGCGTAACATCCCACCATGGACAGCGCAGTGGTCGACCGCCAGCACTTAACGACCGAGACCGGCGACGTCTGCAAAGAGTCGTAAATTCTAACAGACAAGCAACACTGCGTCAAATAACCGCAGAAATCAACTTGTCTGTTAGAACTGTGCGGAGAAATTTTCTTTGGGCTATTCCAGCAACTTGCCTTGACAGAACGACATTTTGCAGCTACTCTCGTGGGCACGTGAGCATATTTCAGATTGGAAAACCGTGGCCTGGTCCGATGAGTCACGATTTCAGTTGGTAAGAGCTGATGGTAAACCCAAACTGTCAGCAAGGCACTGTTCTGGTGGTGGCTCCGTAATGGTGTGGGCTGTTTTTTCATGCCATGGACTTGATCCTCTGGTGCGACTGGACCGAACATTGACTGGAAATGCTTATGTTCAGCTACTTGGAGATCACTTTTCAAAGTACCCAAACAACGATGGGAATGGATGACAATGCGCCATGTCACCGGGCCACAACTGTTCGCGATTGGTTTGAAGAACATTCTGGACAATTCCAACGAAGGATCTGGCCACCTAGATCGCCCGACATGAATCCTATCGAGCATTTATGGGACATCATCGAGAGGTCTGTTCGTGCCCAAAATCCTGCACCATCAACGCTTTCACAATTATGGACGTCTATCGAGACAGCATAATTTCCTGTTCAAATTTTCCATGCCACGTCGAGTTAATATTAAGAGGTATCCCATGACTTTGTCACTTCAGTGTAAAACATTTTAAAATTATTTTAAAGGCACAATAATAATATCATTTTTTAATTCCTTCTATTACCTCACACTCTCCCTATATATAATTTGTTCAAATTTTCAATCGTTAATAAAATACTTTTTATTCATCCACTCAAGTTCAACTACATTTGTTTTGAACTTGTAGTGGATGACACTGATGTTCATAATGTTTTTCCAGATATTAATTCAGTAATTAAATTTAATTAATTAATTTTTGTTTTTTTTTGGATTTAAGTTGCATATACCTACCAATAGATGGCGCCAGATAAATTTTAAAAAAAATGAATGAAAATTATTTATAAAGGACTTTCTGCAATAGAGTGAAAAAAAGTAGGAATTGACTTTAAATTTTTTTATATTACTTGTTTTAATGTTTATATTACATTGTTTTTCTCCTTTTAGTATTGTGCATTGTTTTTCTTCTTATAGTGTTTTGCATTATGTTTCTCCTTCGTTTTTTTATCGATAAATATCAGAGAAAAAATATTTTGCTGAAAAAAAATATTCCTATATAACTTAAATTATATTATTTTTTTACTTCCATTAGCGTATTTCAATAAATAATTATTAATTGAAAACTTTATCTCATCCATATATGATAATTATTTACTCCATTATAAAATAATTTAAAATCACTTTAAAGACACAGTTTGCTGAAATATTAAATTTAAAAATTCAAATTATGGAATATAAAATCTACGACTAAGAAGTACAGGAATAGCATTATTCATTTTTATATTTCAAATAAGCTAAGATTATTTACAAGCATGTATGACTATGTTATTTACTAGCATAAGTATGCATGTTAAACTGTCTCACATAGTGAGAATATATTATTCCAAGACGTTTATGGGTATTATTTTTATGTAAGATAAATTTTACTGGAATCTTTCATTAAATTTATCGTAAATAGAAGTAAAGATTCATTTTTATTTATTTTCTAAACGATGAAATGTAGCTTTTGGACTTCAATTTTCTGCTAATCAAGTTTGCCAGATTAAAATTCAAATTTATTTTCCATTTGCATTTCAAATTTGTCCTTTTCCATTTCAAATTCACATCTTTATCTCATTTGTGCATAAAATTCAAAATAAAAGCAATATACTCATAGGTATACTTGCAAGTTTGTGAAAGAATAGATGCAAAGACGTATCTGTATATACAATTATAACTATTATCAGGTCCATATACAAATAAAAGTTGACAATAAAATATATGAGTAAACATGAATGTATCCATGGAATTTTAATTGTTTATATAGACGTTTATTATATGTGTACAACAATTTAACTAATAAGTATGTAAAAATTCAGTAAATAAAGATTTCAGAAAAAATTTTGTATTAATTTTTGTAAAGTAATTATTTTAAATATGTAACCATGTTTCCTCTTGCATACTGACAAGAGCGGCTCCTCCCCCTCTCCTTCGGCGCTCAGAAAAAATTGCCAGTAGGCAAGAATTCATTTCCGAGAGGAAATACAGCGCAACTTGCACACCCGCTGAGAAACGTTTAATTTATAGCCTCTCATTCTGAAAGGAAATATATTTAACGCAACTCTGCGTATTAGTTAGCTTACAGATTCTCACCCGGACAGGGAGTATAATTTTACATCCTGCGCGTAGTTTTGTATCGGGTTTTCGGCTTAGAAAGGAATCCTTCAACGAGTTTATAATTATATGTCTTTAAATGTGTTAAACGTGTGTCACTAATTGTACGTGTGTAGTGCTTATGCTTGTGTAAATTAATCAGTGTGTTCTCCAACCTGTGCCTCAAGTATCTCAACCCAACCCCACCCAGTTACTATCTGGTTGCAAAACTTGCACACTACAAAACTATATTTTTTTTAATGTATATCAATTTAATGCTTGAAAGAAATTGAAAATTTAAACATTTTAAAATTAATTCAATAACCTATAAAAACATTTTTAAAATGCATCATATCAGGGGCTTTTTTAGTAAAATTTTAAAATTCCTTCATTTATTTTCGATTATCTCTAACATATGTATTAATAATTTCTAAAATCTGACATGCAATATCAACCAGTGAAATACGGAACAGTTTTAATTCACAAAGGGAAAACCAGGTTACTCAGTATTTCAGGAGTTTAAGCGATATTGGAGTTTATTGACTTAACATCATTCTAATGTCAAGTTTAATAATGCCAGATCTCTGTTAAACATACAGTTTATCCGAGTTTGTGCATGGTTTTACATTTTTGGAAATGAAAGCGATCAAAGGGATTCTGAATTAATTAATTCAGGATCCTGCTAAAGATTTGATGTTAACTATATGTAAGAGAAGAAGTTGCATTTCATTTTAACTTTTATAAGATCAAACAACCAGAAACTGAATCTAATAAACAATAACAAAATAAATTTCGAAAACTTAAGTATGGTTTATTAATTTTTGATGCAATTCTAGGTTAGTTCCTTGTGAAGCATTTATTATATAACAAAACATAAAACTATAACAAAAGAACAAAACGAAGTGTGATTGCTAGTTTTTTAAAAATATTTTTTTATATTTGATAACTACAGTAATAACAAGTAACATAAAAAAAAAAAATTTAAGTCAATTCCTGCTTTTTTTTTCACTTTATTGCAGAAAGTCCTTTCTGGCGCCATCTATTGGTAGATATATGCAACTTAAATATAAAAAAAAAATTTAATTAATTAATTAAATTTAATTACTGAATACATATTTGAAAAAACTATATTAACATCCAGTGTCATCCACTACAAGTTTAAAAAATGTATTTGAACTTGAGTGGAATGAGTAAAAAAGTATTTTATGAACGATTGAAAATTTGAACAAGATATATATAGAGTAGAGTGTGAGCTAATAGAAAGAATTGAATAAATAAGCAAATTCATTTCTAATATTAAACAGCTATTTAAATGATTTATCAAGTTTAGGAGTTATTCAAAAATTAATATTTAAAAAAAGTCAAGATGGAACAAACAAGCAATGTTTTTATTTAGAAAAATTATGTCATTTTTAAGTGCTTATAATTAGTTATTTAGAAGCTATTTACAAATATATCAAACTTAGTCTAATGCATTTGTTGTTTCTATACGAGTCAAAATTAGGCCATCATATATTAGGGAATTATTATCTAGCACCAAAGGAAAAGTCTATAAGACAATCGGGAATGACTGGAAAAAAAATTTAGTAGATAAACTCAAAAAGAGGCCGTTGTCATTTAGATTAATAGCTGGACACGACTACTTGGGCAAATATCTGGCCAAAATAGGGATTGTGAACTCTGATGTATGTTTTTTATGTAAGACAGAGAAGTAATGAATGAGGCCCATTCACTTGTTTGCTTCAGGGACTGGACTCTTAGTGAATGATGATTGTGTACTCTTTACTGAGAAAACAGAGAAAACATGTCCTGATCACGCAGACTTTCAATTAGTGCTTCTAGAAAATTTATATCATCAGAACATTTACTTCTTTTTAATTGTTTTTAATAAGGCCTTTTGGTCATTTTTGTTAAGAATGTCTGGTCTTTTCCTTTGTAATTGTGATTTGTTTACACTCAAGAGTCAAAACATTATGACCACCCCTACATTTTGCAATGAACTCGCCTGGATGAAGTGGAAGGGATCAGGTGGATGGTATTTAACTGCTGCTGGAGAGTCTGAAGAATCATTCTTTCCCTTACTTCTGTGTGTGATGGTAAAGGCTGCGGATCTAAGCGATTTTGATAGAGGGCAGATTGTAATGGTTCGAAGGCCCGGAACAAGTATTTCGAAACTGCACGACTCGTGGGTTGTTCGCGATGTGCAGTTGTTAGTACTTATGCAAAGTGGATGAATGACGGTGAAACCAGGAATAGACGACATGGTGTTGGACGTCCACACGCTATCAAAGAAAAAGGTCGTCGGAGACTGTCTCGCATGGTGAAGCAAAACCGGAGCCAGACAGTGGCTCAGCTGACAGCCCAATACAATGCAGGGGCCAAGTAGAATAGTATCGGAGCACACTGTTCAACGGACACTGTTGGATATGGGGGCTATGCAGGAAACGTCCCACTCCTGTGCCTTTGCTGACCAAGCGTCATCGCCAACTGCGCCTGCGCTGGGCCGGGAACGTCGTGATTGGTCCATGGATCAGTGGGAGAGAGTTGCCTGGTCAGATGAATCACGGTTTGTCATTCGTCACGCCGATGGCCGTGTCAGGATACACCGTCTTCCCAGGCGAACAGTTGCTGCCTCAATGTACAGTAGGTCATACACAGGCCGGTGGTGGCGGTATTATGCTTTGGGGGACGTTCTCTTGGGCGTCTTTGGGACCCGTGGTTGTGGTAGAGCAGACCATGAATGCTACAGGGTATCTGAACATCATTGCGGACCAGTTGCACCCTTACATGGCCTGCGTTTTCCAGCTGGAAATCGAATGTTCCAACAGGACAACGCTCCTTGTCACAAGGCTAAAATTGTGTTGGAGTGGTTCCAGGAACATGATGCTGAATTCCAGTTAATGTCTTGGCCGCCTAACTCACCGGATCACAATCCGATAGAACATTTGGGATGTCCTGGGACGGCAGTTCAGAGTTCAAAGACCACCAATTCGCAATATCTCGAATTTGCGTGACCGTTGCTTAAACATCTGGTACAATCTGTTTCGGTCATCTACCAAGGACTTGTGGCATCCATGCCAAGGCGGGTTGAAGCTATGTTGAGTGCCAAAGGAGGGCCAACTCGTTATTGACAGGTGGTCATAATGTTTTGGCTCTTGAGTGTATATGTTCTTTTTGTTTCTACGGTAAGTGGCCAAATTTGTATGGTTTGAGTTCTAATAATGCCATAGGTAATCAAGTTTCATAAAAATTGAGTTCCAATAAAGCTATATGTAACAAAATTTGTTGTTTTATACAGTACTTACAACATTTTTTTATAATTACACAAGCTAAAAATAAAATTCGTTGATGCATGAGGAAATATCAAGTACATTTTCGCTTTAATTATATATTATTCCATTCTTGTAGATATTTTTTGTAGAACGTAATGAATTAATTAATACCCATTTATCATACCTATTTCTATCTAATTTCATTAATTTTATAAATTTCTTTGGGCAGACATTTAACATGGTAATATTATTTTATGGAAAAATGTAGTTTAGAAAAATGTTTTTTAGATAATGAAATCTTATTTATATTTTTAACTTATTTATTATCGAAATATACCCCGATTGTTTATTCAAATTCATTGTAGTAATTCATGTTCTTATGATGTATATTTAAAAAATAATGAGTATAATTGTTTTTATTTCTTGCATTTAAACAAACTGATCATAATTCAAGTGTCAGTAACACTAATCGTTAAAAATTCTGTTAGAAAAAAGAGAGCTTGTTGTATAACACAAAGTTTCAAACATAGAACAATTCTTCTGCTTGCAGTTCAATTATTGATATTTGCAGTAGCTGATATAAATAATACTCCAGTATAACGTTAATTATAATTTTTATTCTTGGTGCATTTGTGCAAAAATGCAAAGAAACGTCCTAGTTTTATATGGTGGCAGTCAATTTCACGTTTGACTGCATTATGTTGAAAAGATTGATAATTTAATATCTCCAAATGGATTCAGTGAAAAGATATGTTTAAAAAATATTTTAAATTATTCATTTATTTTTGGCATTGAAATGTCAAAGATTTACATTCATGATATTGTGACTGAAAAAAAAAAAGATAAATTTTAGATACCTGGCCCATATACAAAACACACATTGTATGTTTTCATCTGATAATACTTTCTTTCCAAGTGTGTAAAAGAACTACTTGATCTAAGACAGAGGTGGCCAATCCAAATGATCTTGTTGGCCACTTTGGAAATGCATCATAACTCCTCGGCTGCATATGAACTTCTATATCCCCATATTAGATTTAGACCCACTATAGACATTTTTTTGTGTGAAAAATTTAAACATAATGAGTTATTATTTTTTTTGTATTAACTATTATTCTTACATGTAAACATTAATATAATATTAATAATACTAAACTCACTATGTAAAAAGAAATATAACATTAAATGAAATATAAAAATATATATATAAATATAAACGAAATGAAAAAATCAAATCATTAAAAAATAATTAATTTACTAGTGCGATATTTGTTTCCTCACTCTTTCACTTAGCTTTTGCAAATCGATCTCAATTTGGGTATTTGCACATCGTAATGGAGGTGTTGCGTCCGTTATGTTTGAGCGCGTTTTTGCATTTGATCAATTTCATTTTCAAAAAAAAAAAAAAATTGCAGATGTAAGTTGAACCAAAAGCGCAAAAAACTGGAACTAAGAGTCTGGTTTGCTCTGTTATCAATAATCAACTGCACGTATCTATGGATGGTCACTGCGATCACTTAAAGTGAAACATAGAACCTGCTATATTAGATGTTCCAAGTTGTACGCGCTTCATGAGTTCGCAGAATATAATTTAATTATTCTGCGAACTATAACTATAAATTCATAAATAAAACAGGCAATATCTGTCATATATTCGCAAAAATATTATTTTAAAATCAAAGTTAATTTTTTTCTCATAAATTCGGCAGTTAATTTTGGAATATATAGATGCACATATAATGTATTTTTATAATACATTGGTTTTTCACTACTTTGGCCATTATAAAATAAATATATTTTGTAAAAGTGTGATAAATTTTACGGGCCCCGGAACATCGAAATATGTGAAAATTTAATTGCATCTTAAATAATTGCTGGACTAATTTTAAAGCTAATTATTATCATGTCATAAAACAATTAAACACAACTTGTTAATTAAATGTTAAGGAAGTAGAGTGTTCATTGTAATAAATATTTTATTTCATGCGCTTTTTTAAAGAGAGTGCAATTTACATTAAATGTACCAATCACTACATAAAAATTTTTTAACTTCTTTAAATTTAGCAATCACTACATAAAATATTTTTTAATAACTTTAAGTTAGTTCGTTTTCTGTAAATCATGACATAAACTTTTTAATTTTCATAGCATTCACCCTCTAATCTCTTTATTCATCATATTTAATATCCTATATTTAATCTGTCTAATTAAAATGGCTGTTTTCTGAAGAAAGTTTTTATTGTTATCAATCAGTTTGGTAGCAAACACGACAGCTAATATCTCGTTATTTTTCTCATTAATTTAATAGCAAGACGAAATTTAATTAACGTCACAAGTGGTTTAAACAATCTCTGAACAATTCTTCAATAAAAAAATTTTGTAATTGAATTTGCTTTCAAGAAACTCGTTATTCCGATTTCTGTAATTTGCTTTTTTCATTTTTTTTTTCCTTCTTTAAGTTTAAATTAATTTGATTCTGGATTTATTTAATTTGCTAAAGTTTAAAAAAGTTTGAATTATTTTTCAAAATATGATTAAAAATATCTTTCGATTATTTTTCTAGATTAAATTGCTTAATTGGATAAGTTTTTAATTTATTCAAGCATCCGATATTTGTGATCAATTGACTATCATTGGCCATAATTCTGAATTAAGAGATATAAATGCCTTCTATTTTATGTTTTTCCGTTTCAAATGAAAAAGTTTCTTCCTTTTAGAAAGGAACAAAGTTTAATTTAAAGTTCAGTAACAATAACTAAGGAAGTTCAATAATTTAATAACTTCAATAACTATAATTTAAAGTTATTGAAAACCAGTAAAAGTATACACATTTTTTACTGGTTTCATAAATAATTCATTTATTTATTTAATATTGTTTGCTTATTTAATGTATTCAAAATATGATTTCTCTACATATCTAGGTCAAATTTGCTGAAAAGGGATTTGGTTTCTTATTTCATTCATATATGTTTACACTTTATTTATATATGTCTATTAAATACGTTGTATTTAATAGATTAATTTTATCTGTTTACTTATTTTACAAATATGTACAGGATCGACGCTAGTGCAAGACTGAAATCATAATGATAAACTAACAATGGTATTACTCATAGTAATATACTCAAAATATTTATGTACATATGCAAATATTTTTTTCAAAAAGAATCTAAAAACACGGCAGAAAAGTTTTTGTAGTAATAAATTTTAAAATCTAGTTCTTTCCTATTATACCTTTAAATTATTTGGGAATAATTTAAGTAACATTAATTTTCTATATATATATATATAACTTCAGTTAAATATATGGGAATCTGTGTCCTTTATTTAAAATAGGAAAGATCACTCGTATCACTCATCCTTTGAGGGATTCAAACAATACTCAAAAGCTTATTGATTTACCGTCATTCTAACATGGAAATTTGTACTACCGCCCAGAGATCCCTGCTATGCATATAATCTGTTCGAGAGTTTATGTATGGATTTAAGAAATTTTGGAAATGATGATAACCGAAAATATCCCTGAATTAATGAATTCAGATTCCGCTAAAATATTCATGATGTTTACGATATGTAAAGAATTTACACGTTACATTCTAGCACTTATTGGATTAAAATAAACTGAATCTGCAATAGAGAATGAAAAGTGTTTTATTCACTCTTGTTAAAATTTTCGAATTCATTGAAAGGACAATTATAAATGTCATTGTCACTTTTTAATGAAAACATTTTTATTACACTATGACAACATTTCGCTGCAAATAATGAATAAGAAAATTCATGTTTAATCTTAAACAAATATTGAAAGAGTAATGAATTTTGGCGTTCTTTTTAAAAATTCTTTTGTATTTCAATGAAAAAACAAAAATGATATAC